>LOJH01025926.1:0-15882 GCA_001685095.1 Ellobius talpinus
ATATGTATGTATCCAAGGATGGTCTTGAACTCCCAATCCTCCCGTATCTACCTTCCAAATGCTGGGATCGTGGGCATGCCTCACCAAACCCAGCTCAGGTCTCTGTTCTCTCTTTTTAGCTGTCATCTTTCCAACAGGCACAAAAAGGAAACTTCCCATCCTCGATGTGGTAACTGCTAGAAGAAGAGAGGGCCAGCTGCTGAGGACCAGGCCAGAAAACAGGGGAGCAGATAATTAACCCATCCTCCTGCACACCCTGACTTCCAACAAAAGAAGCTGTGCAAATCAACCCAACACAATTAACAGTACTAATCTCCCAGCCCTTCCTTAACACCACCTCTCCCAGCCAGCACCTGGCAGGGCCTGTTAAGCCATCATTCTCCCCTCTTCGCCCCCTAGCCTGTGCCCACTCTCCTTTTCTCTCTTTCTCGAGTTGTTACCACACAAGCATCATGTAAGGAATCAAACAGGGACAGGTCCTATTGTTCACCAAAGAGGCAAGAAAAAAAAATAATCAAAAAAGCAGGGGACTTTAAAAAGACCAGAATTATTTCTCAAATAGAATGGGAAAATCTAACATGCCTTATCACTACTGAGAACAAGCACTGTGCGAACGCCCAGGCCTCTGACTGGCATGCCGGTTGTTTTGAATAGACGCATGACATTGTCAAAGAACCTGCCATTGTGTTGCTGAAAGGCACTTGCAACGTTGCATAAAAATCAGGCGTTCATGTCACCCTCAGACTAGTCAAAGCTGCTGTTTTTTTCCTTTCTTCCTTTCTTCCTTTCTTTCTGAAAGAAGAAAGGAGGAAAATAAGAAATGTTCCCAGAATAAGACCTTCAAAGGCAGATAAGCATTCCTTTTGAAAGACATCGGAAACCGGGCATCCAAGCAAAGTCACCAACTAAAACTGATTGGAAGAGATGTTGATGGGACAGTGGGGAGGTACCTGGCCGGCGGTACTTTTCTCCTAGACTGAATGCTTTGGGCTTGAACTGCTGCCCAAGCCTTCTGGGTTTCTCTGCCCCTCTTGTGTAATTTCTTCTCTGGGTTACTACCTCTGGAAGTTATTGTGTAATTTGCATGTGTGGTTCTCCCCCAAAATCCTGGAGACCCCTTCTTCTGCTGCTCACTTCTCAGGGAGAAGCTGAAGTTTCAGATCCTAGCGACTCCAGAGGGACTTGAACTCAGTTCCGGACTCCCTGGTGGGAATGAAAATACCCTGTGCAGCTCTGGCTGACTAACACTCCTCCTCCATTCCACCTGGCAANGGGGGGGGGGGCTTCCCAGCATGCCTAGGGAAGTGAAGACTGCAAAGAAAGCATTTGATTGCCAACCATACAGAATAAAGAGGTTCTATTTCCTGAACTGGAGAGGCTAGAATTTGGGAAAGGCATCTGAGAGGGTCTAAATGTGTTCTACCCCTTGGCTTTGCGGGGAGACAGATTTCCCAGTCTGTTCAGGAGAGCTGACATTCAGGAGGCTATAGGAAAGCTTAACGAATTTCAAACCGTGTTTGAAATTGATGCCTGACTCTTACAGTTCCAGATACAACCTTTAAGAAGACTGGAAATTTTAACTCTACTATTGATTTCACTTCCTGGGTGCCCTGGGGGAACAGGGTCAGCTGGGAAGCCAGTCCCGGCAGGGCAGGCTCGTTGATGGATGCTGGCTGCTTGCAGGCTCTGATTAGTTTAGTCACTGTTAGATTTCTGACTCTGAACCAATGGCCATTAGCCTGTGTCTTGTTCTCAGAGAGGTGACAATCATTTCTTAGCACCCAGGGGCTATCCCTATGGTATGCTGATTCCCCATCGGGATGGACTAGGTGTGGGCCCCAAGAACTGTGACTGCCTGGACAGGCCTTGGCTCTGTTCCCCAACCAGCCTCATGCTCTTGGGCTGACCACTTAACTGCTTTTGAGTCTCAGCTTCCTCATAGGTAAAATTTACTTTGTTTTATTTATTTATTAATGCCCCACTTGTTCCAGAACAGATTTAAGGTGGCTTATCTGTCAAATGAAGGGATTAGAGTAGATGATCCCTTTTAAGGTGTCTTCCAGGCTCCGGGATGCTCTAGCCGTCTTACCTTCCACTTGACTTTGCAAAGTCTGCAGTTCAATTCCAAGCTCAAAGGATGCCAGCTGCCCCTCAAGTGTGAGTGATTCACAGTCACGGAGGGACCAAGGGATTGACTAGGGAGATGTGTGCTTTGTGCTGTGGTAACACTTTAGGCTTGGAGCTTCGAATTGGCAAAACAAGTCACAGGTATTAATAAATTTCATACAAACACTTTTTTAAGAGTTTATATATTGAAGCAATTTCCAAGACGTTCCCTGCAGCTAATAATTCTCTTTTAAATACTCCGCACAGTAATAAAGCCCCTTACCAATTCCCGGTCCTGTGGAGTCTTTTATGACCTCTCCACAGCTCTGCCTATCACTCACAGGGCTGAGAAGCTCAAGGGCTGAAGAGTCAATTTGAGGCACTTTAGTCTAAGAGAGACACCGACAAACGGGAGTTTGCCTGAAGAGTGTCATCAGTGGAAGAAAGATCTGGAAAGAGTACCTTATTGGGAGAGCAATCGGTGAAGCTGGGGCTGTTTAGTTCAGGACAGGCAGAGCCCACGTTTGCAGAACTGTCATAGTGAAGAAGCTGCCCATCTGTGGCATGGGTGTCTTGGGAGAGGAGAAGCCACAAGAGTGTAAGTACCCAGCACTGGGCAAGCATTTGCAAGGCTGCTGGGGAGGAATGGTTGCCCCATTTGGTCCAATTGTTGAGCATCCAGCAGGAAACAGAATCTGCTGGGGAGTTGATGTGATGGGAGGCACAGAAGCAGACCTCTCTTCCCATCATGGTTCTTCTGGTGATAAATAACAGAAACCAGTGTGGGTGTTCCTGATAAAGATGTGGGACGATTTTTGTACGAAAGTGCAAGGTCACTGTTGAAGTAAGCCAGAGTCAGTTTCCCCTAAACCAGCGGGGTTTCCTTCTGTGCTCTACTCCGCCAGGCATTTCTTTTGCCCCTCCTCTTCCCAGAGCCAATATTTCTCTATCTCTCCTATTCTCATAGTTAAAAACAAAGCAGTGGACATGTTCCAAGGCTGACTTTCTCTAACCCCTTCTTCATTTTCCAGGAAGGTGTATCAGTGGGCCCCACCTGTATCTGTTACCCACAAGCTCTTTACCAACAAGCAGGGTCCAGAGAAGACACGGCAATAGCCTGTGGATTGGCTCTAAATCAAAGCAATTTCTAGAAAGGGGTAAATATTGGGAAAGTAAATGTCCAGGACACAGGCCTGGTTCTTGGTCTTCAAGAGTGGAAGGATCTCCAGGGGGAGCAGATGCAGAAACAGGGGGCTCCTATATCAGACTAGCTGCATTGCACACTAGAGGAGACATTCACGGTCTAGCTTTGCCTTTTGTTTGTTGCTGTGTTGGCTTGTTTTTAATTTGATTTTAGCTATGCTGATGTTATTAGTAGACATGACCATGAAGTTTTTTTAAATTCACAAGTACACAACTGTCTTCCCTATGTCTCCAACAATGTTACTGGACACTGAACGTTATAAAATTACGTATGTATAGTATATGTGTATGATTGTGTAAGGCATATGCAAAATAATAATATATAGTTTTATGTAAGATATTAAATAAATATAAATTTATACCCAAAGCCTCACCTCCTATTAGATACCTCCTCTATACTCCTGAGACTTCTAGTCTTTCTGTCACATCTTCAGGCTTTAAATAGAGCAGGTCTTTGTTTATTAAATCATCCATACTTTATTGATGTTTTCATACTTGATCTACCAATTACAGAAAAACATGATAAAATAAATACTGGATTTGAGGATTTCATACTTTGGATTATTTTCTATACTCAAATGCATGGACATTTAAGATTATTATTAAGCCTGCTTTTAAGGGATCTATACTTTAAAATGTTTTTTTCAAGTGATATTTCTAGTCTTGAAATCTACTTTTACTTTGTCTTTTCAAAGACAGCACCTTTTTATGTTACCCAGGCCAGCCTAAAACATTCTATGTTTGAACTCAGAATTCTCCTCTCTCAGCCTCCCTAATACTAGGAACTCAAGAGTGGGCTGCACATTGGTAATGTCATCTGGGTGAGCACAGTGACTGAGGAATATCAGTTGAGTTAAAAACCCATCTTTGTAGAGATATAGCCAGATTCTTAGGCTTTTACTTTTGAGTTTTTACATCTTTTATCTTCAAGTTCCCTATGTCATTCTGTGTGCACAGGTGGGCAGTCTCACATATGTGTGTGTGTATGCATGTGTGCACTGTTCATGGGTATGAGTGTGTGTGCATGTCTGAGTGTATGCATTTATGCATGTGTGCATGTATGTGTGTGAGTGTGCATGTGTGTGCATGTGTGTGCTCAGTACTAGAGATCAAAACCAGGAATTTTTTTAATAGGCAAGTTCTGTATCACTGAGCTCTGTCGTCAGCCACAAATTCAAATATTTTAAACCATTGTTTATTCCATTCATTAATATCTTTTGTGGAATGTCCATGTTATTTTATTGTAATAAACATATATATATAAAATGTGTGTATATATATAATGTATGTATAATATAAAGTACATACAATGTTAAATTACTAACCTCAGAGGGCTGTGTCACACCTTGTGTATATGCATGTATGTGTGTCTTTCCTCTAGATCACACGCTTATAAATAGTTCTTTCTTGGGACCTGGAGAGATGGCTCAGTGCTTAAGGGCACTGGATGCTTTTCCAAAGGATTGTGGTTCAATTCCCAGCATACACAGGTGGCTTATAACTATCAATAACCCCCGGTCCCAGGGGGTCCAGTGTCATCTTCTGGCTTCCTTGGGCACCAAACACTCATATGGTATCTAGACATACATAAATTTAAAAAATAAATCATTTCTACAATCCCCTTGCTTTGTCCTTTTTTCTGGGCTTGGAGTGATGGTTCCAGTGAGGCAGAGACTGTGCATTTGTGTTTCTATCGGCCACGGGAATGTTTTCTGTGAATTTCCTGTCCCTGGCCTCAACCTACTTCTGCGGGGTGATGGTCCCTTTCTTCTCGGAGTGGCTTCTTGATTTGTAGGCTGTCCTCAGTCATAATCCACGGTCTGCTATATATCTTCCGAATGTTGCCTTCAAGTCTGCCATTGCCTTTTGAACTCTGCTCACCGCATCTTTGTGACTAAAACGTGTTACATTTTTGTAGTTTTATTTCTCAGTCTTTTAACGCTGTGCCAAGGGTCAGCATTCTTTCCGTAAATGGCCAGATAGTAAATACTTCTGGCTTTGCAAGTGATACAGTCTGTGTGACTGAGAATTCCATGCCACTGTTGTAGCATAAAAGCAGTCACATATGATATGAAAGCAAATAGATGGGCTGTGTCCCCATAAAACTTTGTGGGATTTTTAGACGGAGAGAGATGGCGGTGCAGATTTAACCCACGAACAGTAGGTTGCCAGCTCAGCTCTATATCTTTTATTTTATTTTAAAGTCCCCCCACCCTGAGGCTTTATACTGTTCTTTAGTCCCTTCCGAGAATTGCATATAATTTCACATGTAGGCTTGCTCTTAGAATTGATTTTCATTACTGGTAGTGGGCATGGAATCTACTTTTCCTCAACAAATAGTCACTTGTCTCTCTAATTTATTGTCCCACTGATATGAAATGCTACCTTTATTTGTTGCTACCTTTATTTATTTGTTACTATAAGCCTGGCAAATATATACATTTATTTGTAGACTGACATTCTGGTCTCTCAGCTTCCTGCATGTGGCTATCACAAAATTTTACTGTTTAATATAAACAGTAATATACATGGATATATACTGAGTAGAATTTTGTGATACATGTATAGAATTTTGTGAATATATATAACATATATATAGAGAGAGTATTATACTATTTGGATGGCGATAGTCTATGTGATGGCACATACCTATAATCTTAGCAATTGGGAGGCAGAGGCAGGGAGCTCAGGACTGTACTGGTCCACACAGTAAGTTAGAGGGTAGCCTGGGCTACATAAGACACTGTCACAGGAACTTGACATACTATTAGTATCTTGATAATCAAGGTCTTGCCAACCACTGATCTACATCCTCAGCCCTTGGTAAATCTATTTTCAATATGGATTTCAAAACTGCCTACTTAAGTTCTATGTAAAAAGTCTTATTGGGGTTTTGACCATGAGTACTCTCAAGAATTATCAATTCATTTGCAAATAATTGACATCTTGGCAATGTTTGATCGTCTTTGCCAGGATCACGGCAAATGTCTCTATTTATGTAGGAACCCTCTAGGTACTGAAGCACCTGTAGAATCCTTAGGAGAGAGGGTTTTGATTGCTCTGCTTTGTCTGTCTCTTATGTATCACCTTGACTGGCGGGTGAAAGTTGCACTGGCTTTCCTTCCTGCTTTCTAAAATCTTCTAGAAAATCAGTGACGTGTTGTTGATACATGAGAAAGAACTTTTTGATATGAGGAACACTGCAAGGCCAAGAAACAGTTTCCTTTAGTACTTGTGGTTCCTGGCTATATTGGCAACTTCTAAGAACCTGGAGGGAACCAGGACCCCATGGAAGCTCAGCTGAGTTTAGGCATTTGAGAGGACACAATTTTGCATACACTGTCACCCAAGCTAAATATAGGGCTTAAAGTACTTTCAACAAGAATTTAACTGGTAGTCTCATAAGCTTGTATTAGCTGGGGCCCAGAGAGAATGGTTTAGTCTTTGTGTAACAAGTGTCTGGTAGGGGATTAGGTGCCCGGCACAGAGACATAGATAACTGGGCTGGGCTCAGTCTTGCCAATGATTTCTGGTGAGGAAGATGCTTGGGCTGAGCCTGGATGATGGGGTAGGATGAAGCCCTGGGAAGCAGAAGGGAACTCCAGGGAGACAGAGCAGTGCACATAAAAACAGTGGAGAGAGAGGCCTCCTGCCATGTGCAGCAAGGAGCTATAAGCTGTTTAGCGTAACTATGGAGTATGATGCTGGCAGAAAGAGGCAGGGGATGGGGCTCCGGGGAGAAGCAGGTATCACAGAGTGAGTACCTTGTGCAGTTTTACACAGCCTGAGCTTTTATTACCCTGCAAACAGCAGGAGTAGCGGAGTCCTTCTTAGAGCTGGAGGCTCACTTTGTGAGAGATGTTTACTAAATAACTTAGAAGATGAGAACCGAGGCTGAGTATAACGGACAGAAGATGAAAAGCAAAGGGAGTGTGAAGGATGGTATCCCACAGACCCACTTAAAGATGAGGTTGCCCTGGAGAAGGGAAGAGTGCCAGAGTCCCCTCTCCAGCCAATTATAGGGAGTATGTTGGAGACCTGGGCCCAGCTGGAAGCTGACCTGGGTTTTGCTTCGTACTGGAAGAGTATCTTTGCTGCTTTGCTGCTCAACTCTCAGCTTCCCGTCTCTAAACGATGAAATTGTAGCACCTGCTTCCCGAATGCAAGTGTTAGATGAGACCCAAACAGCCCCGGCAAGGAAACACTGGCAAGGGTGAAGTCATACCCATAGTCTAAGGAATTCACATTTGGCTCCACTTTAAAAGAAGAATGGGAAACTGAAATCAAAGTGTTTGCCTTTGTCCTACCAGGAAAGGTTTCAGCAGTCCTATGTGAGGAGAGGGTTGGGGTGGAGGTGGGCATGGATGACTCTCTTTAGAGGGACCAGTAACTGGCTTTGCAGAATTTTTCTTCCATGTTTTAGGACAGTGGCTTTAATTTGGTGTTATAGGCAGAATCAATTCTGTATGTTGCTCTTAACCAGTGATTCTCAACCTGTGGGTCATGACCTCTTTCACAGGGGTCACATATCAGGATATCCTGAATGTCAGCTATTCACACTATGATTCCTAACAGTAGTGCCTTGTTTTCTGTCACTGTGAAGAGGCACCATGACCACAGCAACTCTTATAAAGGGAAACATTTAACTGGGGCTGGCTTACAGTTTTGGAGGTTTAGTCTATTATTGTCATGGTAGGAAACATGGTGGCATGCAGGCAGACATGGTGCTGAGGAGATAGCTGAGAGTTCTACATCTTGATCCACAAGCAGCAGAAGGAGACTGTGTGCCATACTGGACGTAGCTTGAGATCTCAAAACTCTTCCCCAGTGACGCACTTCCTCCATCCAACAAGGCGACACCTATTCCAACAAGGCCATACCTCCTTCCTAATACTGCCACTTCCTATGGGCCAGGTATTCAAACACATGAGTCTATGGGGGCCATGCCTATTCAAACCACCACAAGAAGCAGAATTACAGTTATGAAGTAGTAATGAAATCATTTTATGGTTGGGGGCATCACCACAACATGAGGAACTGTATTAAAGGGTTGCACCATTAAGAAGGTTGAGAACAACTGCTCTAGACACTCATGAACTTGGACTTGCAAGAGAAAAATGGCCATCCTCTTCCTTACCCTGAACCATGGTGGATAAAAGGAGTCAAGGATGGTGGGAAGTGGAATGTGGCTACCCTTGGGAAAACATGAAATCCATTGCAGAAAACCTAGACCTGGGTCTCAGTTGTGAAACAAGTGCTTGCTATGTCACCTAGAACATTCATAATTGTTCTATGTCTCAGAGTGTCCCCTCTGTAAAAAGAGAATAATAAACAATAACAGACTCAGAGGTGACAAGACTGGTCCTAAGACTTACTGTGAATACCCGAATCCTACGATGCTAGAGTCTGCTGCACAAAATGGTACAGTATTTACAAATAACCTGTGCACAGCCTCCCACATACATTACATCATCTCGGCATTCTTTATAATATACAATACAATATAAATACCAAGCAAATAGCAGTTCCATTATATTTAGGGATGGTGACAAGAAAAAAAAATCAGCACATGTTTAGTACGGGGGCATTTCTTTCCCCAAATGCTTTCCATCTGTGGCTATTTGAATCCATGGATGCAAAACTCATAGGCACAGAAGGCTTGCTGGATAGCTGATTTCACAAAGTTGTAAAAAAATCAAGGGAATTGGTAGAGGTAGAAACACCATTAGCTATAAAATGATGCTTAAATGTTGGTTAGGATTTAGCTAAGTGAAAGTGGGGCCCTGGGGCCAGGCTGGGTATCCAGGGCCAGGCTGGGTATCCAGGGCCAGGCTGGGTATCCAGAAGGCTCTCCACACACAGAAGCAGCCCAGCAAGCTCCAAGTCCAGAGAGGGATTCAATTATTGCAGCATGTAATCTTCTGTTTGCAAAGCTCATTTTGTGTATGTAATTGAATGAGAAGAAAGGAAAAGGGCTTTGGGCCTGGACTCCAGGCTGGAGTGGGTGTTCGGAAGAGGGAAGGAGAGAAGGAATACAGGGCCAGGCAGCCTGAGGACAGGGCCATGTTCCTCAGTTCACGTGAGTTCCCTAAGGAGTCAAAGGTCAGTAGCAGACACTCACTCTTCTTTGTTCCTTTGCTGGGACAAGAAGTTGGACTGTTCCCGTCTGAGGATTCTTGTCTAGAATACCTCCATCCATCCCCTGTATCAACTCCCTGAACCAGAAGCCAGGTCATGTGTGATCAAGAGGAGGGGTAACTAAGGGGTTTGGTTCACTGGGCACTGCCCCAGTTTTTGCACTGAGGAAAATTCCACTATGGGCTGTCAGAATGGTTGGTCTCCCTAGTTTGGGAAGAACATAAACCTCAGAACTATGAATCTAGGGATACAAAAACAATCTTTCTGAGATCCAGCTGTAGAACAATTTCCTTGAAGTCAGGAGGCAGCCCATTGCCCAGCCAGGTTGAGGAGGAGCGCATGACCACTAGCACTGACGGAAGACCAGGGAAAGGGAGAGAAGGGTGCAGATAGGCAAAAGGGGGAAGGAAACTGTCTCCCGTCTCTCTGTCCCAGCATGTACAGACAGTCTTAATGGTTCCTGAGAGTGGCTTTTCCCAGCAGCCCATTGTCTACTGCTAGCCTCACACCCTTCTCTCTCCCCTGCCAGCCCCTAACCTCCCTTCCACTCCAGTGCAGCTCTGGGGAAATCAGGACAGGGATTGAGGGACCAACGCCTTCCAGCAGAGAGCCAAAGGCATGGCCGAGATCAGCTGTCTCACGCCATTTCCTGATCATTGACAAATTTAACTCCAAGGCAACCACACCTGGGAGAGAGACCCTGGAAGCTAGAAGAGAGGCGGGCAGACAGGGAGAAGAGGAAAGAGGTACAGGGGAAAAGACAAAGTGAGAGAGAGAAAAAAAAATCCCACAAGGCAAAGCCAAGCCAGTGGCCCAGAATCTCTCCCACTTCTATGGAATCAGAAACACTTATTAATAGCCAGCAAAAGGCAAAGAGGAAGTGTCTCATTGTCTGCAGCTGTCATTCCTCACTTTGACGAGCACTTAAAATGTCAAGACCCCTTTCAGCGGCTATGCACAAGCAATCAGGCCCTCTCATCGGTCACCGTGATTTTGCAGCCACTGCAGCTCAGTCCCCATGACTCCTCTCCACGCCGTGTTTGGAGACAAGGCGTGCGCAGGCACACACAACAAGCCATGTCTTTGGAAGGACTCCGCTGAAAGGTCCAGGGAAGCTGGGGAGGGATGGGGCGACAACTGGGGTGGGGATGTCACAGGCAAGGTCTTTGCACCGGAATGTTTGCTGGATTGAGAGCCTGGGCGTTTCACAGGCTGTGAGCTGAAGGTTTACCTTGAACTGGAAGGTGGGAGCTGTCAGCTCTCAGAGAAGGAGATTCCAAGTGTAACTTTAAGACAACAAAGGATTACTTTCTGGAGGTGGGCGTTCCAGTTGATCATTGTCTCTTGAGAGCAAAATAAAGCAAAATGGCCTGAAACTGCAGCAGGTGGGCTATAGGTGGGAAAGAAGGAAGGACTTCCTGATCGACAAAAATAGCTGCAAAGCTGAGTTTGGCCGGGGAGGAGAGGGAATCACTTCCTTTGGTAATATTCTCCTGTTTCTATGTTACCTGCCATCAAATGTGTTTGAGTGGCATCTTGAAGAGGAAAGTACAAGGGTTCGGAGTGGGGAATGGCTGAGATTTATGGCTCTCTCCAGCGCATGGCATCTCATACTGTGTGAGTTTTCCAACACTAAGGGAAACAAATACCACAGGCTGGAGCCAAAACCAAGCAAATGCATTGCCTCGGGGCTCTGAGGAAAGTCCAGAAGTCTGAGCAGAGAGGGTGATTCCTCCTAACAACAGGGAGGTGCCACCTGCATCAAGGCACTCCTAAGCTGCCACTGATTTTTCTAGCAACTTTTGACATCCACTGACTTTCTCTTGGCCTGCCTTCATTGTCACATGACCTTCACCTTCTGGTAGCTTTTCTGTGTTCACCTCCCCCTCTCCACCCCTCCCACCCCACACCCCAACTCACACGTACACACACCTTTTAGCAGTATTGAAGACTGAACTCGGGGTCTTTGCCTGCTGGGCAAGTGCTGAGACCCCGAGCTATAGCCCCGGCCCCGGGATGACCTCATCTGAATTAATGACCTCTGTACAAACACTGTTGCTTCTCTTTAACTTTCTTTTTATTTATTCTTTGTGTCTTTCACATCGCATCTCCACATTATGTCTCCTAATCCATCTCCCTCTCCCTCCCCTCAAATTAAATTTAAGGGAAGAAGGGAGGGGGAAGAAAGGGAGATTCTCCCCATGGAAGCCGCAGTAGGACACAGTGAGTCACGCAGTAAACCCCTTTATCCATACATTTTCATATGCAGGAGTTCATCCCAGAGAATCACTGATCTGGTTGGAGGCTCCTGGTCTCTGTTACACCATCACCACTGGGCCCTCACTGGTATGCTTCCTGGATATCCTATCGCTGCCTGTGTCGTGGGGATCCTGCAGCCCTGGGTCGCAGGACTGACCCACCCCTCTACCCCATCTCCAGGAGATCACAGATGGGGTGGATGTTGGGGTGGGCCAACACAGAGCGGGTTCTGGGCCTGGGTAGCTGCAGCGTTGGTCAGATCAGCAGTTCATCCCTGTCTTTGCCACCAGGGTGATCTCCCCTGCATTGTCCTGCTAGTTCACCCCTTGCAGCAATGAACCAGGCAGAGCCAGTTCTCCCACTTTCAAGCCCTCAGGGTAGGTTCTCCCACACTTACGCCTTTGGGGCTCTACTGCATTGCCCAAGTGAGGTGCAGGGGCCATTTTCCTGAGTGCTGCAGCTGAGGAGGGACAGGAACAACTCTCCCTCTCTAATGACCTCAGGGCCAGCTCTCCCACCTGCCTCAGGCATTGATGGGGGAATCTCTCCCCTGCCCACACTGCCACATGACAGACAGCTCTCCCATGCTCACAACTTCGGGGCTGGCTCACCTCCATCTCCAGCTGGGTTGATTCTACTGTGCTGCCCAGGTGAGGTGCAGGGCCCGCTCTCTCCAGTGCTGTAGCTGGTGGGGGGCAGAAACAGCTCTCCTGCTCTGCTCTTCTAACCTCAGGGCCAGCTCTCCCACCTGCCTCAGGTCTTGATGGGTGGGAGTGGGGGGGAGGTTGGGCGGTGGTGGATGGGGAGGGCATCTGTCCCCAGCCCATGCCGCCCCATGGTAGATGAGAGGTGGGGTAGGAGAGACCCTGTTTCTAATTGAGGACCACCAGCATATGAATCTTAGTGACACAATTCAATCTGTAATTCTTAGTAATCAGAAGGGATAAGATTATAAAGAGGATGTCCCAGGAAACCTAGAAGTTCTTATGTCCCTGGCCACACCAAGTCACACCCTTATTTGTTTCTGTCGAAGGACTTGACCTGTTTCTCAAATCCAAAACTTTTCTATAGTGCCTGTTTCGGTCCCTTGAAGCCACTGCAGTGACTCAACTAGATGCTACAGCTAAAGTAACCTGTGACCCCTGTCAAGTTCCGCTAGCCACCAAAGTACCTAATCTTCAGGAAAATTCTCAGAAAGCACATACCTGCCACTTCCCACCACAGGCTTCTGGCATGCCCTGCTGGCGTTGCCCATCTCTGCTGTTATCTACCTGTTTTGACTTCTTCTGACCTCACTCTGACCCAGAGGATCTGGTTCATGTTCCAAGAAAAAAAAACGGTCTGTTGTTCAACATTTTCCATAATGTCCATCCAATTCAATTAGTTAATAGAATTATGAAATGTCAGGCTGGATGGGTAGAGATAACTCGATCCAGACCCTCATTTTTTTAAATAAGAAAGCTACACTGAAAGTTTCTGTACCCTGATAAGCCTCTCTGCCAACGCAGCAATCCAAATCAAACCGAATTAGAAAAAGCCCAAGTGTAATGGGTAAAATGCTCCCATATGATTTTCTGGCCCCCCAGAGAGGAGACAGGAAAGAGAGACTGAAAAACCACAGGTCTATTTTCTGGGGGAGTAGTTTAAATACCCCATGGGAGTGGTCTTGAGCATCTCTTAGGGAAGAGCCATGTTTGGCTAACTTTCTGAGATGAGGCAGGGTTTGGGGAGAGAGAGATGAAGGAGGGGGGTTGAGGTGGAGCTTCCCCCAGAACATTCCAGACTCTTCGTGTATATGGATGCCAGGGGCTGGGGTGGAGCTTTCATCAGAACACACCCTGAGAAGACAAAGTCGCACAGCCAATACTCGGTACAGGAGCACTTGGGTTTGGAGACTCTGGGCTTGGAGGTCTCAACTAGATGAGCTTTAATTCGTTGAATGCCTGCTGTAATGAGGACCCTGTGGTGGTTTGAACGAGAACGGTTCCCATAGGCTCATATATTTGATTCCCAGCTAGTGGGTTGTTTAGGAAGGATTAGGAAGCATGGCCTTGTTGGAGGAGGTGTGCCACTGGGGGTAGGCTTTGTGGTTTCAAAAGCCCACAGCAGGCCCAGTCTCTCTCTCTCTCTCTCTCTCTCTCTCTCTGTGTGTGTGTGTGTGTGTTCGTCTGTCTGTCTGTCTGTCTGTCTGTCTGTCTGTCTGTCTGTCTTGCCTTTGGAACCAGAGGTAAGCTCTGAGCTACTGCTCCAGCACCATGCCAGCCTTCCTGTTTCCGCACTCCTTGCCTTGATGCTCCCTGCCATGATGGTCATGTACTAACCCTCTGAAACTGTAAGCCAGTCCCCAAGCCAAATGCTGTCTTCTATGAGCTGCCTTGGCCATGGTGTCTCTTCACAGCAGTGGAACAATGACTAAGACAGGCCCTCTCACCAAGGCACTATGCTGGACAGAGTAAGAAATAAGGATCATTTTATCCTTAGCTAACTGCCCCGGGAGAGAAGCCATGGGCCACTGATGCTCGTTATCTCATTATCTGCAGTGGGAAATATCAGTGTGAGCCCTCTCTGTTCTATGTTATCCTGAGCCTAAAACTGTGTGCCAGTGCAGCTTGGACCAGAAAAAAAACACAAAGGAAACCTATGGCTTCAAGCTCAGTTTACCCTGCCTTTGTACAAACCCAAACTCTGTGAGCAGGGGAAGACACACCTCAGCTCAATCCTGCCCAGCCTTACAGCTCTCAGGCCAATCCCACTCCTTTTGGCCTCCTCCCCACCCAGGCACAAATCAGAGAGAGGGCTAAAAGCAGAAAATTTCGATTGCATGAAGACCTGCCCAAGGAATCCATGAACTGGGCCCTGAGGTTCTCTCTATCTACCCCATTACCCCCAGCCGGGCCGGTGGGCTCAGCTGTCATGAACCCAGTGGTAGCACTCTCTGTATGGGCTCATTCCCATGAACCCTGGCAGTCGGGTAACCATGAGCTGTGCCAGAAGCTCACACTAAAGACAAGCAGGAAGGCGGCCCTCTCCACTGAGCTCTGCAGTTTGCCAGGAGGTTCCTGGTCTAGAGTAACCTCCCCCCATCCCAGAGGTGCCTGGATTTCCGGAGGATGGGGTGTAAGTGTTGGAATATCCTCCTAGGTCTCCCTCAGAGTGTGTAGTGGGTTGAGATCTCACCTTCTGAGCAGAGGGAAGGAAGCTTAGGGTGGAAAGAATGAGGTTTAAGCTTCAGAAAGGGGTGTCACAGGAATGGGGATTTAAAAATAAACAGAAGCCAGCAGCGTCTCTTTAGCCATAGCCATGGTAACGGACACTGCTGGAATCACAGCCCGCACAGGGACCGTTCCCGAGGCTCCAGAAATGTATACAGGGTTACATCACTTCCCATTCCTCTTTGTTGGTGTCACTGGCATTGTTTGAAATTCTCCAGGGCTGTGAACACAGCTAGCTCAAACACAGAGGAACACCATGCAAATGAGCCCCTACATCCTCAGCCTCCCATCCAGGTGTCTCTCTCCCAGAGTTCCCTCTGAAAGTGTGCTCTGGAGTTGCAGATGCACCCTGGGGAATGTGCACCCACACCAACAAAGACACGCCCTGGGATGCCCATATGGTCACACAAACAGAAACACAAATGCAAATGCATGCCTGTCGATACTCGTTCCTACATACACTGGAAAATACCTACTCTTGCAGAAAGCAAGATAAAGACCAGAGCCTGGTGTCTTGGTGCCCCATACATGTTTTTTACGAGTTCAGATGTTCACAGAATCATCTGGTAGTTAGTGTATTGGCATACTTGCTCACGGCAAGTCTCTGGCTGTCTGTTTCATGGAGGTCTTCAACCTGAGATCGCACATAGACTTTGAAGCACACGTGTGTATCTAAGTATATTTGGTTAGCCAATGACTTGGTACTCCACCTGCTTGGACATACATGTAATTGATGTCAGCATCCGCACTCTCCAGTGTGCACAACTGACCTGAGTAGATGCGTGCTCACCCATGTTCTCTTCTGGCTGTTCAATGGATCCTCATAGCTGAGACTATAGGCTCGTGTGTTCCAGCTCACGAACTTTGATGCAGAGAAGCAAAGACACATTGTCTAGAGGTACCCTCTCCCTGATGCCTACACACACACACACACACACACACACACACACACACACACACACAC
>LOJH01025928.1:0-20835 GCA_001685095.1 Ellobius talpinus
TTTTTACCCATCCACCTATCTACCCACCCATCTATTTACACATATATTACACCTATTTTTTCATCTTCTCATCCATCCATCCATCTACCTACACACCCACCTTATCATCCATAATACATGGATAAGGTATAGATGGATAAATTTTGCCTTTGTACCTTGGGAGACCAAGATGAGCTCACCAGGCCCCTTATCTCTGCCTCGTTCCTTGTCCTTCATTCACCTAGTCTCCTGGTTCTCCCTTTCTTCTATTCTGTGCCTGCTTTCAAAGAATGCTTTACTGTGTTCCTGGATCCTCCAAATGGCACTATAGAAGTTCTGTCCCATGTTAAACAAACCCACTTAAATGACCTCATCTATGCCATGTCCTCATTCTGCTCTTACTGACACCATGGTCTTGAAAACAGGCTTCAGAAACAAGCTTTGAACTAGGATGGCATGTGGATAACAAGCATACTCCTTAACTCCATAACCTTTCGGAAGTCTGCTTGGATCCCTGAGCAATGAGATAAACACCACTTGGCTGGGCTATTCTCATCTTCTTTTGATCTCCAGCATGTTCAACTACCCTGGGAACTTTCTCATTCACCAGAGTCTATTAAAACTGAGTCAACATCTCCACCTTCACACACACACACACACACACACACACACACATACCACACACACACTCCACACGGTCATCAATGCAGGTGTCTTCAAGCCAGCATGGAATGTCTATCACCCATTACTAATGTTACATAGATGACTAACCCAGCTGTCTATCTTAGTGACTGGTGCTTCACCTTTTACACCTACAGCTAGGTACCAGTCATCCCCAGCATGACTCAATCTCTCCCACCAACAAAAAATACCAAATCCTTCAATGTCCCATTCTTTAACCCAGTGACTGTCTTCTCCTAGTTTTGTGAAGAAACCGGAGGCCTTGAACCTGGCCCATGCATGATTCTTTGGAAGGAACTCTTGCAGGTAATAAAACATGGATAAAGGGCTTTACTGCGTGACTCACTAAGTCGCACTGCTGCTGCCATGATGAGATTTTAATTGTTCTCTTTTTTCTCTTAAATTTTGTTTTATAATTTTTTGGGGGGCAGGTGCAGTGGCAGGGCAGATTCAAAAGCGCAGGAAATGAATGTGATCAAAACACATGATGTAAAAGGCACAGAGAATAAATAAAAAGAGAAAAAACTCCTCTGTTTTACTGAGATATCTGGGTTCTGGTGCGGGAGAATTGTCTGCATTCTGTCAATCATGTTTTAAATAATGCTGATTGGCCTGGCAGGAAGTATAGGCGGAAAAGCCAGACAGGAAGTAGAAATGATGCAATGAGAACAGGAGAATTCTGGGAAGGAGGAAGCTGATACCTCCCAATCCTGCCCAGACCACCAAAGCAGCAGAATGTGATCTGCCCCACTGAAAAAGGTANATTTTCTTTGGGGCTTGCCAGCTGTGGGGTACCGGGTGGGACAGAAACCTCAACTAGCAGGCCGGCCCCCTCATTGTTACAGGTTCTGGATATAAACACCAACTCTCTTTCTAGAAAACCATGTTTCCTACTCATGGCCCCTGGAGTCTTGTTGCTGCTTTCCTCCTGTGATTATCACTGGGCTCTTCCATGTCCAGTCCATCTCTGAGGAACTCCGTTCTTCTTCCTCATTGCCTTCCACTATAGTTTGCTGAAGAACAATGAGGAGCCCACATTCTTTTACACAAGGTCGCAGGGTCAGCAGAACTTTGTTGCTGCTCCACCACTGCTTCTCTTACTTTTCCTGCTTGACTCTCTCCGCAGAAGAGGGCATCACCGCACTCTAAGGCCTTCCTGTGCTCTTCTAATCTTCTGACTCCCACTTTCCTTTTTCATCACAGTGGAAAACCCATCCTCCCTGGATTAGAGGGACATCCTCCTGCCTCTCTCCTGCTTCAGCGTTATCCAGCTCCTGTCAGCAGAAGGCTGTGACTAGACAAATTCATTCTTCTAGCCTGTATGTTAGCATCCTCTGCTTTCTTCCCTCTCTGAAGCACATATCTCCCTTCCTGTCTGTGTCTCTGTCCCTCTGTCTCTCTGTCTCTCTCTCTCTCTATGTATATATGTGTGTATATGTGTAGTGAAAGGGGAGCGGGCCTGTTTTATGTCTTTCCCGGCTCCCACATGGTTAGCTTTATATCCAAAATAATAGCATATAAATTGTATTCATTTAAACATTGTCTGGCCCTTTATATATAGTCTCTTCTTGGCTAATTTTCATATCTTGCTTAACCCATATCTAGTAATCTGTGTATCATCATGGGGTCATGGCTTACTGGGAAGATTCTAACCTATGTCCATCTTGGGTCCCCTTTCACTACATATATTTGTGCATGTGTACACATATGTGTGTGTGTTTGTGTGCATGTGTGCACACACTTGTGTGTGTGTATTCACATATCACCCTTTGGTGATTTTTGATCATCTTTTTTGGACTCTATTGCAGACCATCTCCCCACCTTTCATAGACTACTTTCTCAAGAACTTTCTCCCTATTAGCTATGAAATCTTGGGATTTTGTTGTCCCTAATTTTCAGTCTACTTTATTCTCTGTAGGCAAGCTTAAGCTCTCCTCTTTGACTTCAAATAAGACTTCTGATCTACACTCCTTGAGCATCCAGTCTCAGCCAGCTCATGCCTCTCCAAGGTTCCCATGACACCTTGTTCCTACCTTATATATTTTAAGTTATTCATCTGACAATCAATGACTAAAGGTAGCCCTGGGTTCCTTCCTCTCTCTTAAAGCCATTGCCTAATAAATCACCCTTGGGTATTTATTCCAACATCTGTCCATTTTTACCATGGCCACTGTTGTGACACAGATTTCCAATGCCAATTCTCTCATCTGATCAATACCACAGTTTCCATCTTGCCCGTCTTCAATTTGTCCTGTATATTACCACACTACAGCCAGAATCCTTTTCTCCAAAGCAAAACTAAGAGCCATGGATACAGCTGAGTGGTAGTTCTTACACATTTAAAACTCTGGGTTCCATCCTTAGCATTGTCAAGAAATAAAATTCCTGTCATTAAACAAAATTGACTTCAAGGCTCATATCCTTAGACAGGGATGTGGGGCAAGGCTATTTGCCCTCAAAGTCCACTCACAGTGATGCACTTCCTCCAGCAAGGCTTTCAAAAGGTTCTATAACTTCCCCGGAGAGCACCACCAACAGGGGACTCTGTGTCCAAAGATATGAGCCTATGGGGGGCATTTCTCATTCAAACCACCACACATAGCATTCAAGGACTTTTATTACGGGACTCTGAGCTCTCCCTAGAGTAGACCATCTTCTATCCCAGATCATGCATTATATTCCAAGAACAAAACCTTACTCGACTCTCTGGAAATTATTCTTTCCTCTCTGTACCTTTGTCCATAGTGTCCCTGTTGCCCAGGACACCTTTGTCTACTTACTGACCCTCAGGTTTAAATTTCAGTGTTCCATTTTCTGTGCAAACCTTTCCTAGTGTCTGTTCTCTGACTCTCAGCTTCATGACTGGGGCTCAAACTCAGCCCAATGTAGCAGTTCACATCATGTGTGTCTCTCTGTGCTGCCAAAAGAGGCCCCACTCTGGCAGGCGGCACTTCACATGAAGGGAGAAACTATCTTGTGCCCATTGACAGAGCTCTGTGCTATTCTAATCTCACGTTTGGCCCATGGGAAGTCCTCTGTATATGTCATGGAGTAGTCAAGTGCTTTCATGGTCAATATCCACAGCAACAGAATCAGGTGATACACTCCGGTTTCCAGCAAGAGAAATCAGTTTATATCTTGGGCTAAGTAGTTTGGAATACAATGCGATACCTGAACACCTTTCAAAGTTTTCATTTGGGGATATGGGTTTCGAGGATGGGACTCAGGACCTCTAGCATGCAAGTGATCTACTCTACACCCTAGGCCCTAACCCCTCACTGATGGGTTCTAGGAAGGTGCTCTACCACTGTGACACCTCCCAGTCCCTCACTGGGGGATTTCATGCAAGTGCTCTACCACTGAGCCACACCCCAGCCCCTCACTGGGGGATTCTAGGCAGGGGCTCTACCACTGAGCCACACCTCAGCCCCTCACTGGTGGATATTAGGTAAGTGTTCTACCATGGAACCATGCCACAGCTCCTCACTGGGGGATTCGAAGGAAATACTCTGGCTTGAAGCTACACTGCTAATCTAGTTTGTTTATTTGTTGTTTTAATTTCAAGGAACTCCCCCACTAGTCCAGGCTTGGACTTGTGATCCTCCTGTTTTTGCCTCCAGAGTAGTAGCTGGGATTCCAGGTCCCTGTCACCACATCTGGTCTAAGTTTTTAAAGACAGCTGAGTATATTCACTACCCGTCCCCACAGGAACCTCTAAGAATCTAGAAAGTTTTGTTTCCTCCCAGCATGCAGCTAGCTAGCTGGCGATTTCTCCAAGCAGATGTTTGGCCCAGTATTAGGAGCAGCTGGGTTTGCCCTGGGCTCCCAACCCTCACACATCTGTGCACTCATCCTTAGTATTCTACAGAAGACCTCTCACCTAGAATTCCTTTCCCTTCAGCTGTTCCTAAAGCCCTGAAGTTTGGGGTGGGGGAATGGAGACAGAATGTGCCGACTGGGGCAGAAGGAACTGCGTGCAAGGACAGAGAAGATCAAGCTTGGTGTTGGGCCCCAGCAAAAGTCAGGCTGCTGCTGAGGTAAAAATAAACCAAGGCAAGTACAAATCAGAACAGACGTGAATGCTTGTTAGCCAAGAGAACCCAGACCACCCACTTGGCCAAACTCACAGAATCAGTGGGTGACTCACTCTGCCATAGCTCTGCCCATCCCTAATCTCTGGAAGAGTAGATAGGGATAGAGAGGACAAAGGGAAGAGAATAGCCTAGAACAACAAGACCTCATACCTAAGCGGTTCAAAGAGCTCCTGTTTAGCTGCCTCGGTTTCCCCTTTGATAGACCAGAACATTCTCTATTGGTTCATTTATCTAAATGAGATGCAAGCAAACTTTAGAGCAGACCCATGTCTGTAGGGAGGAAACCATTCTTAGATGATGCTTAGTGAGGTCCTATTAGGTCTTTATAATGATAAACAAAGTGTAGCTTTCCTATGAAGCTGGAAGACAGTTAGGACTGACTTAAGTATCTGCCTTTAGGAAACACAAAATGGAGTCCTCATTAGCCTGGCACCAGCTCCAGGGCTTCACTTTCTTTACTTGAAGCTGATCGTCCTGTCTCGCTGTACTGGAACCACATTTCCGGTACTGGACCACTGCCTCCTAGAACTGGGCTTAGTTATACAGGGCATAGCCAGTATAGCCGGTGAATGAATTAGTGAATGGGAGGGAATGAGTAGGAGTGGGCGCATGAGCAGATGCCCCACAGAGTTAGCAACCATGATGAAGCATAGAGATATAAGAACACAAAACATTTGCTTGCTGTTCTTCAAAATAGAGCACAAATTAAAAGCAAAGAATAAAAAATAAAAAAAATGAGGAACCTTTTGTAGGCTTAAGGTCATGATTTTATTTGAAACCCCAAGCCTGGGCAAGGATGAATATTTGCTTACATTCTCTGGCCAAGGTGGGAACCCTGCGTCCCAGCAAAGAATTTTATAGTGCCTATAAGCCATGCCCACTTCAGGACGGCCTAGCTGAAGTTCAAGTACAAGATGAGACAGAGACCTCCTCTCTTCTGAGTGTTCTTAGATTTCACTGTTTGCAACAGAGGTGGTCTTGAGAGCTCACCTGCTTGCAGGTGACAAGGATTAGGGACAAGTGTCACGTGAAGAGCCAAGGTAGAAACATGGGTAGCACTGACCTTTCCACATGGCACCTGGAGGATCCCAGAAGGTCTTTGACAGTTTGGATGATGGGTGGTGAACTCTCGAGAAGTTCATTCCTACTTTCAGCCCAACCCATATGCTTCCTTGCCTTGAAGTCTTTGCTTCTGCCTGTGTTTAAAAGATGAGTCACTGTTTAGTGAACTCTGGTTCTCCTCTGGGTCTCCAGACACTTTCCAATGTCTTCGTGCTCACAGCTTCTACCACTGACTCTGCCTGGGACTTTGTGGGATTCAAGAAAGGACATTTCAAATTACTTTTGAACTTCCTATAGACAACACAGCACCTGGCTTCAAGCAGGTACTTGGAAAAACATTTGGGCAAGTGGCTAAGGTCTTTGGTATATTCAAGACCAGGGAGTCAAAAAATGAAAAGCATGGTTTATAGGAGACTAAGGGATTACAGAGTTGGTGGTAGTGAAGGTAAAGTTAATGCCAGATGTCCCAATTCTGAGTCTCAGGATCATGAGGCCAAAGGACACCGGAAGAATTGACTTTCCTGCCTTCTTCAGATTATGAGTTCCACAATGGCAGGGAAGGAAGGAGGTTGTGAATAAGGCTTAAGAATTGGTTTTTGAATATATGTAAAAGGGTCTCCAGGATGTAACATGAGTGAGAGCAGAGGCTCCAGGCAACTGTAGAAAGGGCTACTAGGGAGCTAGAGATCCAACAGGAGAGATGTCTCCGCAATATACATCACAATGGCTGCAGCCAGCAGAGATTAACAATGACAGCAAAGAAGAACATGCACTCTCTGGACAATTTGGGTCATCTGCAGAGGAAGGGACATTAGATTCGTGTTGACAGAACCATATGATCCAGAAAACTGCCTTCTCCAGGGGCTGCAGATGTGGGTGGGGTTGGATGCCCACAGACAAGGAGCAGACTTAGTAGCAAGTCTAAGCGTGGACCCTGCCCTTCCTAAGGGCTCCAGTGGCTGCATTCTCAGAGGCATGGGCCAGGCAACAACTGCCAATTGCTATTACCCTATCTGTGATCAAACTTCAGGTTGATCACAAGTGCAACCTCTTGCACTAGGGGACCAGTGAAATATGGTCCTGAGCACTAGCGATTACTGCTGGCCCCAGGCTCTCCACTCACCAACATGTAGCCTACATGGTAGTATTAGTGCTAGTGAGGACAGGACAGAAGGTCTCGTTATTTTGTAAGCAAAGTAGGCTGGAAATAATCTGTGTTGCTTCCAGGTGGATGCCTTTAAAAGATATTATCCATCCTTCTTAATGAGTGATCCATCCTTCGTGCCAAATGGGGCTACCTGTACATGAACATGACCTGACTCACAAACATTGATCTAGAAGAGATTTTTAGTTTTTGGCTGTGACTGAGGCACAAGCTCTCTGATTCTGGATTAGGTTCCACCTCTGTGTTTCAGGTCCATCAGCCGGTTCTCCAGCGAGCAATCCTGACCATGTCTGATGGCTTCTGCTGACTCTCCAGCCTCATCTTTACCTGGCCTTGTCTCGCTCTCTGTCTGATAATCTTTTCAACTGACCCAAAGCTTTGACACCTGGGTCTGACCTTCGGACATGAGTGTATTTACGTGCATCCATCTAGATGTTCCTTTCTGTCAAAGGGCCTCTCTCCACTTTCCTGTCTGAAGAAGCTCTGTTACTCACCACTATAGCAACCACTTATGTTTTTCCTTCTGCGTGACTTCTCTCCCAGAACTCAAGACAGGAATGGGATATGCTTCTGGCACCCACAACAGGGTGCTAGAACTCTAACAATTCAGGAGACATTCAAAAACTGAGTGAAATTGGAGAAACTATAGAAATAGAAAGAATTTTTCCAGACCACTTGTTCCCACATCCCAGTGGTGCTCACCCTGCCCAGTTCTGGCAGAGGGACTCAGGTCTGATTTTGCGCTGACCATTTCTGTCCAGGTTTAGGCACCGGATTAGCTGTGATAAATGGCTCGAGCTCCTCACTACACTGAATGGCAAACTCTGATCCAGGCAGAACTGCAGCCAGGTGGCTTGGGGAGCATTGGATTATGACTTCCATTGTAACCACAAAACCTGGACTCGCCAACACCATTCCAGATCTATTACTTTCTAATTCCCAGGAAGCATTCACTTCTGCTGGAGAAGAGGGTCCTGCTCTGCACAGCGCTAACGGCCATGGTGGGTCCTTATCCCAGGAAAAGTCTGCTCCTGCACATGTATGTGCTTTGTCATTGTCAGGAGGAGAGGAGGAGAGCCCAAAACAGATACCTCAAAGTAATGGCTCACAGCCTTTGTGGTTTATACTTGGACTTGGGCAGTGGGGACCAGAGAAACCCACCCAGTAGAGCATCATTGCCTTGTCTCTGGTCAAAGGAGGAGTGGATGCCACTGCACTGCATTTGAACATGTGCCTCGACTCTCAGTAGGGATGCAGAAGGCTGTGTCTGTGCCTCTAAATGGTGAGAATGGGGCTCCTGTGGTTCCAGATCATGTCACAACCCAGGATCCTAGAATGGAGCCAACTTTGCCAACCCAGTGAGCTGCTTCTGCAGCCTGAAGCCCTCTTTTGTCTCTGCTTTCTTTTTCCTCCAGTCCCTGAGAACATCCACCAGGTCCTACAATGCCATCTTTTGCTGTTTGCTTCTTTTCCAATCTTGGAAGAGAGGGAGGCTCCATGCTCACACATTTTACCATCTCTCTTCAAGAAATGTGACCCACTTTCCTTGTGTAAAGACCTATCTGGTCTTGGCTGCTTTCAGAGACTTGGAAGTCTCTCTCTCTCTCTCTCTCTCTCTCTCTCTCTCTCATATACACTCTCACATTCTTACACACACATACACAAACTCACACCTACTTAGACATACTAACCCATCCTCACACACTCTAGCACACTTATGCACACAAGCACACAAGCTCACAAGAACATGTACACACTTTCTACATGTACTTGCACACACAGTCACACATACTAACACACGTACACACACACACACTCACACAGTTGAAACACTCAAGACCACATTCTCACTCACACATGTACATCCTCTCTCTCTCACCACACACACACACACACACACAAGCACATCAAAACATACTTTCCTTTTTAAGTAAAGGGGAAAGCCTTCTCTCCTTCTCTTTAAGGACTACCATGAGATGTGTCCTTTGTTTAAAGAGTCTTTCTCCAACCCAAAATAGAGATTTTTTTTCCATGTACTTACTCCATCAAATAAAACGATGGTGGCCTCCAACCAGAAACCAAAATAATGTTGCAATTTGATGTCTGCTCCACTAGGGTCTACAGAAACTGGAGAAGATGCTAGACATAGGACTTCCCTGCCATACTCCCCTGTTAATGCATCTAGTACATTTTCCCGAAAGCTACAGCATCACCTCTCCCTGATCCTGTGACCCTGTCAGCTGTCTGTCCTCACCTGAGACAACACTAACCTCTGACTTAGCTTCTTCAGGACCATCTAGAACTTTCTCTTTGACCAACAGACCCCATTAAACTTTCCCTCCACCTCTTCAGGGTCATCTTTCTGCCCATGTCACCACCCTCCCATGACTCGGGGACCCGTCGCTCTACACTGAAGTTAGAGTACAGCTTCCAGCAGATGACATGGGCTCATGCATCCCCCTTTATGAGCGCTGCACAGCACAGCTCATGGTTTTAGTCTAGAAGTCAAAACCTGGGGGCCTTTGAAGGCACTCAGTAAAGAGACTAAGTAGGTATACAGGAAGGGGGGATTTTTTTATTCTCTTTATTTACTTATGTAAATATAGAGAGGGAAGGCTTGGTCACCAGCCTGAGCCACTATTTGAGAAGTGGCAAAACCTAGAGGATGGAAGTTAGGTTTCTAGGGGTGTGCTCTTGAAGGAAATATTGGGAACCCCCCACCCTCTTTTGCTTTCTTTCTTTGTTTCCTGGCCACCATCAGGTTAATGGCTTTGTCTATCAGAGGCTCCTGCTGTGATACATGACCTGAAGCCAGGGTGCCAAAAGGCCAGAAGCAGAACCTTTAGTAGCGAACTCTTTTCAACTGAATGTCTCGGGTACTTTGTCACAGTGATGGATAGCTGACAGACACAGTGCCCAATGGAGGTCAGTGGTCCTCTCCTACCTTGGTGTTTCACATGGGACTTCCTGTACTTGTGAACTTTCCCCACCCATTGTCTCCAGGCATCTGTGGTCCCTACCCCTGACTGGTTCCACTATCCTTATTTCAAGGAAGCTAATTCCTTGATTCCTCACAGAACTTGCAGAAACTATGACCCTAGGTCACAGACCCTCTGGTGTTTTTGTGAGCCGCCCATGGCCCTTTTCCTTAACTTCTCTTTCTGTGTAATGGGGTGGAGAAAGGATCTTGTCTCTGCTTCACATACACACACACACACACACACACACACACACACATACACACACCCCTCTTGAACTCCATGAAGAGAAGGTAACATAAAAATTCAAGGTGGTATTATTAGAGAGGAAGAAATTTTATTCTATGCTAATTAAACTCACACCTTACCACTTACCCACAGGAAAGAGGCAGCATGACAGGCTGACGTGCTACAGAGCAGGAAGAGCTCTGCACAGGAGCATACGACAGGCTGACTCTGCCACCACCATGCCCGGGCCGTGATGTGTATGCTGATCTGCCTTCCCAAGCTCTCTCCTCCTCAACCAGCCCGAGCCCTGACGTTTGTGGCTGATAGAGCTCGGCTCTGCAGAGCATTGTCTATTCTCCAGGAATGTTAAGGAATTGTCAGCTGGGGTCAGGCAGGTGAAGATTTAGTGAGGCAGCCAACCAAGTTTCCCCACCCGTGGGTTGGCACCACTTAGGGAAGTGCCTGCAGGATGCACACAAGAAAACAGATATTTCTTTTGCAATGGCTTTAGCACCCCTTTGGGGATGAGGACGTTAAGACTTCCTCAGCCACCAGAAGGATGCTGCCTGGGTGGGCTCTGGGAGACTTGGTGGAGGGCCCAACCAAGCACAGTGGGCACCAGCTCTATTGATCCAATGACACTATTGCAAGGGAAAGTTGTGGGAGAAGACACTGTTTTTTGAGTCTCTTCTTCCAGGTCCAAAAAAAAGCCTTTCCAAAGCAGGTAATGGAGCTGTCACAGAGAGGAGAGAGAAGTGGAAATTCATGGTTCTCCTGTGAGGAGAGACATCTGTGTTATTGCACCCTAAGCCAATAGTTTTTAAAACAAAGTCATAAAACAAGCTACTGTGCGTGAGAGTTGAGAGGGAGACACAGCTCCCCACTACTCAGAGCGGGGAGTTCTTAGAAGACAGAAGAAAGTTTGAAACAGAAGGGCATCCCAGAGGGATGGAGGCGGGAGGCAGGAGGGAACAGGACCCTGAGTACGCACTGCAAGAGAGGAGGCCTGGAGGAACATGGGCAGAGGACAGGCCTTCGACCTTTTGTAGCAAAAGTCCTGCAGAGTCGGGCACTGGAGTCCCACACATTCACACATACAGACACACATGCACACACACCCTCACCTACCTTCATAGCCACTTGCATGTTTGTACACCCATGCATGCAAATCCACATCTACATATGAACTCACTTGCATGCACATCAACACACATATATGCATATACATATTAGACAAGGCACAAAATACCACCACATACACACATACACATGTACACCCACACATGCACGCAGACATACATCCACACATCCACACACATTCACATATTTGATGTACATCAATATATGCACACATACACACATGTATACACACACCTGTACAAAATGCACATATACAAACATGTGTAGTGAATCTATAAGTATTGTCGGTGTTCATAAGCACACTCTTGTCCCATTTCCAGAACCTCAAGGAAGGCCTAATGGTGTCACTGTCCCCGTTTTCAGACAAGGAACATCAGCATGAACAGACTTTCATGGATCAGTATTACAGAGCAGATAATCTGACACCATACCCAAGGCCTCCCTGGGAGCCACACCTTCTTCCCCCTTCTCTGTCAAGGTGTGTGTCTCTCTCTGTCTCTAAAGCTTACTCCCTGCTGTGCCATGCGACATGCACCACGCCCTTCATTGCAACCCATGGAAGTCTGAGTATTCATGGAAGTTAGGTCAAGCACACACTGGATATGATGAGCAGATGGATGGTTGATGTGGACAGAAGGTGCTACAGGAAGCCCTTCCACTCATGAGCTACTGTGCAGATGGCCAATTCCCATACTCATTGCTTATTTCTGAGGGATAGACATTAATAAAGGGAAGCCCAGTCTGTCTTCCCCTGGACTCCTGAGCTCTGCACGCTAGGATGTGTGGAGCCTGTCCTACCCACAGATGCAGAAAAGGAAGGGCTGACATTTTGAATTTATGTCCTGCCCGCAGTACTGGTGTCAGAATAACCTCCAGCTAGCAGTCCACAGTCTCCTCTGTGGTCCTGGACTCAATACAAGTTGAGCCAAAGTCCTTCCAGGAACTGGAACTATGGAAAGAGACACAAGGCAAGGACAGGAACTGGAGACAAAAGCCATAGTGATGATTCAAAAACCAACACAAGCTAATATTTGAGGCACAGAAATAAGAAGGAAGAGAGGCTGTGGTTGGATACAGCTCGGGACACAGCGGATCAGCGGAGAGCGCTTCATCCACACTTGCATTGCATCTCTGAGGTCACTGAGATGGGTTGTCCCTAGCCCAAGACAGGATGAATGAGGACAGAGACTCTACATATCGTTCCACAAGCTCTCCACCACACAAACACAATGAGGACATTTCTACTGCATGTGTCCTAGTTTCTAGGACCCTGACCTACTCTATTATGTTTGAGCCCAGCTCTGCCTTGGACAGATAGATGCTCCTAGCCTGTCCTTGGGCTCCATGTCTCCCATACGTGAGTTGGCATGGCAATGTCATTACCCCCACTTCAACATGATTAGGAAGAAGAGAGTGTGATGAGAAGCCCCAATTATGTCATTATTGTTCCTCTTAAAAACATTCTGGGATTGTAGGACTTTTATGGTGTCAGTTGTCACCTTGACATCCTTGGGAGGAGGAAACATCAGCCTTCATCGGACTGGCTTGTGGGCATGTCTATGAGACATTTCCTTACTTGTCAGTATATGTGGGAGGGTCCATGCCACTATGGGCAGCACCACCCCTTGGCAGATGGAACCGGGCTGTATAAGAAAGGTAGCTGAGCAAGGCAAAGGGAGCAAGCCAGGAAGCAGAAGTCATCCATGGTCTCTGCTTCAGTTCCTGCCTTAGCTTCCCTCAATGATGGATGATAGATGATAACCCATAAGCCTAATAAGCCCTTTCTATCCCAAGCTACATTTGGCTGTAATATTTATCATAGCAATAGAAAACTAACTAGAACAATCACCAACAACAGATACAGTACTCAAGGTAGGAACCTTTGGACCCAGTGTCCCAGGACCATAGGAGCTCAGAGGAGATGAGATTTTTCTCTGGCATCAGGGCCAGCAGTATTGGGAAAGGACATGAGTTCCAGAAACAAGTTTCAGGCAGTAGAGGGTCATTCTTGAGAAAAATTCAGCTACTCACTCTGCACAGCCTACCTTTCTATTAGCTGGAAGTGTTCGTTTTAACCCTGAAGAGGTACCTGCACAGAGCAGGGATGGCTATGCCAACATCATCTCACCCTGGAAGGAGCAGAACCCTGCCACAAAGTCATGTCCCCTAGTGTAGAAGAATCAGAGTGTACTGGACTCTGTTTCCAGGGCCTGGTTTAAAGCCCTGCAGTAGGTGAGTGAGGAATCACACATGGCACCTGGCCAGGCAGGCCCTCTGGGAAGGCATAGCTAGTACCTGGTTACACTGACCAGAAGCCTTTGGGGGTGGGGGTGTAGACCATTTAACAGGCCTGTTCCTCGAGCTATGAAAACCCTGATGTCTTTATATGCAATGAAAAGAATTCTAAGAAGAAAGTCATTGATGTGTCCTGGCTCCAGGTGATAGGGTTTTTTGTTTGTTTTTTTCCTTGTATTTTTCTCATTTTCTATGTGTATGAGCTTTTCCAATAGATCTTGGTACTGGAGGATGTTCTGAATTGTGTGAGGGAAAAAAGGAGTGTTTGTAATGGTTATTAGTAACATTTAATTAGCCTTGGATTACTTATTAAGTGACGATTATCCTTATTATGTCTGTCACAGATGAGCAACTACATATTGTCTATGGTTTATGGATCTAAAGTTCCCCCACTGAGTGTCACAAATTCCCATTATGTCCCCAGCTCTGGGATCTGCCTTTGGAGAGGATTGGTCCCTTCACACAGCTAGATTATCTCCCCCTTGACTTGGCAGTGAAGGAGGGCAGTATGGGAGGACGGCCTTCCTTCTGGTGAGTTCAAGGACTGTAGCTCAATCCCTGAGGGCCTCTCTGAGGGTCAGGAGGAAAGAGAGCTCTGGAAACTAGGCCTACAACTTCCTGGGATGTCGCTCTTGGAAGCCAGGACAGTAAATCCACGTCTACGGGTTCTCACAGTGAAAGGCCCTTGGATATCAGTTTTCAACGCCTTCATTGTATTAATTGAGAAAGCAACTGCACAGAGGAAATGAGGTGGGCCATGGACCACAGCTGCATCCCTGAGCTTTCCTACTGGGCAGAAGGCTACACAAGGTACTGGGGCTTAGATAGCCATGCTACAGAGAAGTTCTTTCCATCCTGATCCCCACAGGTCCCTTCCCTTCTCGTGTCTTCCTCTACAATCATGTTCTTTCCTTGGAAACTGTCCATCTCAGGATGGGGCTGCCAGCTAAACCCTCCAACACAACTCTTCCCCAATGGTGAAGTTGATTTGTGGATAGAATTGGACTCTAGTCCTCCATCCATGGGGTACCTGGAATCCCATCTTGAGATTTTCTGTGTGGAATTCACCAGACACCTTTAAAAGAATGTTTTATTAATCTTTGAGAACTCCATACATTCATACAATATATAATGATCATATTCACCCCCCACTAATGCCTCCTACATACACCCTGATCTCCGTTCACACACCAACTCTATCTTCCAATGTTTAGAACCCTTGAGTCCAATTCATTGATTGGACCCTTTTACACTACACACCAGCTCCAACACAGCACAGACTTGACTACAAATCAACTTTCCAATTTCTTTTACATGGTGTCTTTTATAACACTAGTGAAGGCTAAACACAAGAGGAGGTGTGGACCCAAAGAGAAACCACACCAAGCCCTACCTGGAGAACAGTTGGCCCAAGGGGAGGCATGTAGACTCATTGCAGGGGAAGAGGAGAGCAAGGAGATGAATGAGGATCAGTTGGCTCTGGGTATGCCTATTCTGATGGCATCCTAGGAAGGTATGGAATCAGGCCCCAAAGTCATCTCTGCCTTCTGGGTCACTTTCTGTCCCTGCATGTGAGCCCAGCTGCAGTCCACAAAGATGTACCAATTAGATGTAAACAGAACCATAAGAGAATTCAACTTTAACAGAAAAATACGGAAAACCACTGAGGTTGAAATCAACACTATTGGCTCAGCAGGATTCATTTGCCACATTCTTTAAAGCATTGTTCACTGCTTCCAAGTGGCAGGGAGTGGCACCAAGTGTGCTGAATCAGGCTGTCTCTACGTGGCGGGATGGTTTTCCTTCACTGGCCACAGAGAAACTGTCCCATCTGGGCACTCTGTGTGCTGTATGACCGATGCACAAAGAACATAGCCCTCACACCAAGCCTCCCAGCCCTCTTCTCCCCCACCCCACCCCCCGCAGCTGAGATGGTAGGACATTGCCAGACTGAGGGAGCTGCAAAGTCACACACAGGCTCTGACAGCAGGCCACGATGGTCAGGAGGGACTGTCCTCTCCTAAGTAACGGGGACAACACGAAAGATTGATCCAAGGTGCCATGTGGTCACTAACATTAGCCTCTCTTAGGTCTCAGAACAGAGACACAGGTGTTATGAGAGGCTGTGTGTGTGGACTGTAAACTCTGCTTCCTGGAGCTGAGTTTGAATTCTGTCTCCATGTCCTGTAAACCTGAACAAGTGACTTCACATCTCTGGGCTTTAACCCCTTCCTCTGTCCTAAGATGGAGAACAGACGGGCAGCTGCTGCATAGGGCTGTTGTGAATGTCACATGTATGTTAAAATACATGGTATATAACAGTGCCTGGGTCTGTGTGAGCACTGTGTGACATAGTCTTCTCAGGTTAATGTGGCTCTTTCTAGACCATTCCTATGCACCTATGAAGAGAATAAATACATTTGGTGTGTTTTACTGGTTTATAAAATAATCAGAACAAACTATGTGTCATGAATAATTTCTCAACCAGCTTTTAATTAATCAGTGACTCCATCGTATCTGCACAGCACAGCCCCACACTAGGGCCATGGGGATCACAAGCAGTATTTGCAGCCAAGAAACAAGTGAGAGAGGAGACTCCGGCTCACTGTATTGGCCAGTGGGTCCACTATGGTGAGGCCATTCAGAGCAGAGTACTGAAGAAGTTTGATGGCCTGCTCCTGTCCTTTGTGCCCACCAGGTGCTGGTGACCTCACTGGTGAGCTCAAGATCACAGGCCTATTTCACCCTTTGGGTGGCATAGAATAATTAGGAGCAAACTCATCCATGTGAGTGTGCATACATGTGTTGTGCAGTCACTCTGGAGTCACCCATGCATCAGGACCTGTGTGTGTGTGCATGTGTGTCTGTTGTACAGTCACTCTGGAGTCACCTAAGCATCAGGGCTTGTGTGCCTGTGTGTATGTGTGTGTGTGTTGTGCAGAGTAACTCTGGAGTCACTCATGCATCAGGACCTGTGTATGTGTGTGCACATGTGTATGATGTACAGTCACTCTGGAGTCACCCATGCACCAGGGCCTCTGTGTGCATGCTGGAGCATCCTCTGGGAGCAGAGCCACTTACAGCAGTGGTCACACCAGGCACCCATATGTAAAAGATGTCCCCGATCATCAGCAGATAGCCACCATCTCTGCCTTCTAAAGCCTGTTGTGCTTCACCCCTTCACCCTCTCTGACCACTTCTGACGACATAATAAAATGTATGGGGTCTGGCAGCGATGAAGAGGCTATGGGCAGGCACAGCTGCCTCCCGATGCTGCTTTCTTCTCTGGGAAGATGAAGCAGGCGCCTCGCTTAGCTGCTCTCATTAGCAGCTCCCCGGTTGAAGTCTCTGCGGCAACTCGGCTGCAAGGCTTTGTCCTCCCACCCACAGCAACCTCTGTTAGTCAATAATAACAGCTTATTTAAAAATAGCAGCCTCCACTTGTTTTCACTGTGATCATCAACGCCTCACTCTTATCCCCAGAAGACTCGGGGAAGGTGTGCGACCTGCTTCCTCCAGAGCTGAACCCGTTTCCAGATCCAGGGAAAGACAGGCGCATCTTTAGCAAACACTCACCATGTAATTGCCAGGCAGTCACAGTCCACGACAGTAAAATACCGCAGTTGGCCACACGGTAGGTTCATTAGTCAATAAAGCATCGCGCGCATTTTATTGAATTGTAACCCTATTTTGCCCTGACGCGGACCTCGTACAGCTTCTGCCTCCATATAAATCTGAGTGATTCATTCAACATTCAGAGTCGATAAAAGGAGAGCTTGGTCCAGCTCCAATGCAACCCGGCCCCACTGGCTGTTATCTATGATTATCCACCCTGGCCCCCCCTCTTGTCTGTGGGGACATTTTAATAAAAGCTCAAGTCAGAGATAAATCAAGGGGTGAATGGCAGGGTGCACAGCTTTCCCACAAGTCACCAGGACCATGTGAGCATGAACTGAGTCTGCTCCCAGAATACCCAAGGAGGGACCCGAGGCCTAGGAAGGAGATGAATCTAAAAAGTCTTCAGGAGGCTCCTCCACCCGGTCAGCCAGACATGGGAGCACAATATAAAACCTTCTCGTGTCCGCGACATCTGACTCCAGTTACTGGGAGGACAATGAAACAGATTCCATCATTTAAGTCGTTCCTTTCAAAACCCAAGCTGAGCCCTGTCAGGGAAGTTTCTGGTCTCAGAGTCACTTGGAACGCTAAGACAGTGAGAACAGTAGAGGTAGCTGTTCCTGGTCCAGCCATGAGCCCGCTGAGACTGTCCCATCTCCATATCCCAATTGTAGGAAATTCACACAGGTTGAGTAGCACATAATCTAAGAAAAGAAGGTGGATCTAAAGGTGGGAAGTATGTCCATCACGTAACCCCTTTGTCTAAGGGTCAGGGAGCATCGCTGGAAAGGGGACAGAAAGGGTGTCTGAACCAGAGTACTGGTACTTCTCCAGAGAGAATGTCTTCTATATGTTACAGGAAGCTACACCCATGGACTCTTAACAAGACCTGAACAATGACACCACCTAATGACCTAGCATGGGCATTGAGGGTCTCACAAGGCCCCTCCCTTTGATGAAGAGCTGTAGGCAATTATTGGCTGCTCAAGAGGGAAGAGCAGTCTTCTCCAGGGGAACCCTCTGACAGATCAGCCAATACCAAGTGGTATCCCTGGGCACACATACACATGAGCAACACAAAGTGGACTAAGCAGGCTCTGTTTATATGCATACCTATATAACAATAACAGTTAGAAAGAAGTCATGAGGTTGAAAGGCAGAGGACTGCATGGAAGGAGTTGGGAGTCATTTGTGGGACAGAAGAGATGTAAATACAGTACTCATGAATGGGCATCTAAAGCACATAAAATAAATGTTAAAAATGAAAGTGGCACAGAGAAAGAAAAAGAAGGAGATGCCGATGAAAAGCATCATTGCTTTTTAAGAAAAAATATTTGTGTTTGTGTACATAGCAACCAGATTATTGTAGTATCTATTGCTCTAGAAATCTAATATTTTATTTTATCATGTTCATTACATATTACATACATTTTGATAAGGGTTTGAGAAAGAATCTGTCTGTGTAGGCCAGGCTGCTCCCATACTTACAATCTGCTGCTTTCGTCTCTTGCATACTGAGAAATGTGGGGATTTTTTAATGCTAATTTTTTTTAAATTGGTACTTTGGGTATATGAGCCACTACTTAAAAAAGAAAAAAAATACTGCAGAAATTAAGAGAAAACTCTAAGAATTAAGGCAAACTCAAAACCACAGAAGACAGGGCAGTTAAGGAATTCTTGAGACAACGGTTCTGCCCTGCCTAGACAAGCCCAAGGCCATGGCCAGTCTTCCTCACCTAGCTCTCTGTTATTTCCGGACGTAGACATGGTGCCCCATACCTCATTTTGGTGTGCTGCGTGGCATTTCCATTACATTAACTGCACACTTGCACCTCCTGAGTGGTCTGCAAGGCTCAATGTTGTGCATTCTATAGAGGCAACCTTGGTTTCAGTGCGGAGCCGCACCGCATGGGAAAACCATTGGCTACAGTCTGCTTCCTGTGGGTCTCCTGCTGGACCGAGAGACAAGAACTCCTTCCTTCCGGAGCCATCTCCCAAGGAAGCTTGCCAGGGAGGGGTAGAGGGTTTTTAAGAGGTAAAGATGAATAAAATAAGACGGGTCTGCGGCGGCTTTAATGTTCCCATTCCAGGGTGCCAGTTCCCCTAACGGTGTCCCTGTCCACCTCACGTCCAGAAGCCAAGCCTGCTTGTGAATAGTGGGGCAGAAAGAATCTCTCTTCTGCGGCCTCTCTCGCTCTTCTCCTGCCAGACACAGCTCTGACTCCCATAACTAAAATTCAGGATCATAATTTAATTTGGGGGATCCGTTGGCAAATGCTCATTAAACAACTGGGTCTTTGAAAACGCTATCTTTAGATTTTTTTTTAATTGACCTATTATTTTGCTTGCTCTGGCTGCCAGAACCCCCACCGCAAACAGGGAGATGCTTGCTACCTGGACGTTATTTGATGAATAGTTTTAATTAAAAAATTCTGTACCATAAGTATTTTAATGTTACCAACATACCAAAGGTATGGGGCCATAAATTTAAAAACACATTTAAATTAATCTATAAATATGCTTCAAAATTGACAGTGTATATTTAAGCAGGGGGCTGTGGCATAGATAGCTAATGATGACAATTAAGAATCGTATGAAATAAATGAAAATCAATACTCAGAATAGTTTGGGGGAAAAGAGAGGAATTGAAAGAACATGTAGTTTGTCTGGTAGAGGAAAAAAATAGCGCTGTTTACACTCCTCAATATCGGCTACACTACAGGAAGGGCTGCTGGGAACATCTCATTGTCGCGAGTCACAAAACCTCCCAGGAACCCTGCTGGGGTGACAGGCCAGACCTACTTGGACTGGTTTTAAAGGGGGAGGGTTCTGTTAAAATACCCTATATGAAAAAGCACGCCTTGCTGATGGCACATCGCAAAGGCAGTGAGTGATCAAAGGTAAAGCCAAGTACCCAGGTGCTGGATGCTTACATTTCTTTGATGGTTTCTGCATCTTAAATGCTACGCCTATGCTCCAGGAGGTGGAACTGTTGGGTGCCAAGTGAGGTGCCCTCCGCTCAAAAAGGGCAAAGGATAGACAGGAGTCTCCCTTCCTCTGCCTCTTTGCAGAAAGGTAACATTTGCAGAGAGATATGAGTGTGCGGGTCCCGCTAATTCGCAGAGCCCAAGCAGGGGCAATGCGCTAACCTTCATTACTACATTCATATTAAAAGACAGCTCTGCATCTTTCAATCATGTATTTCCCTCTAATTAAGGCATATTCACTTTTTTCCCCTAATTAGGTATTCTTTGTTGCATAATGTTTGCTCTAATCTTTCGGAATCTTTCTCAATATCCAGTCATTACAGGCTCCCCTCGAATTCAACCAAAGCATGTTATTTTTCCTGCTAATTACATCCTCATTTACAGATTGGCGCCTCTTCTGATTGGCTCTGCGCACCAGTTGCTATGACTTCATTAGTTGTGTCTCCTGACCCTGTTATTGCTCGTGACAGGACTTGCTCCTCTTGTCCTGTGGCTCCAGATCCCTGGGTCACTTCTCGCCGGGGTTGAAATAGTGTCAAAGACAAGGAGGTTTGGGGTGCAGGAATCGCTCCTGCACTTGGCTAATTACTACACAGAGCAACGCCACA
>LOJH01025929.1:0-18575 GCA_001685095.1 Ellobius talpinus
GAGGTGGGGAGGAAGCAGAGGTGGGGAGGAAGCAGAGGTGGAGGAGGAAGCAGAAGTGGGGAGGAAGCAGAGGTGGGGAGGAAGCAGCGGTGGGGGAGGATGCAGAGGTGGGGAGGAAGCAGAGGTGGGGAGGATGCAGGGGTGGAGGAGGAAGCAGCAGTGGGGGAGGCCCTACTTCATCATATTTCAGCTCCTTCCACTTTGGAACATCTGTGCAGACACTAGGGATCTTTTGTGTGTTTGTTTTTATTTTTTATAATTTTGTTTCATTTTTAATGCCTCGTATCAGTTAATGATCTATATTTGTCATTATTTGAGCCACTTGTTACAGAAAGAGACATTTTTAATAGAACTGATAGGCAGAAATAGACATTATACTCGGAATGATGGTGCACACCTGTGATCCCAGCACTCAAGAGTCAGAGGAAAATGGATGGATCTCTGTGAGTTCCAGGCTAGCCTGGTCTGCTAAGTGATCTCCAGGCCAGCCAAGGCTACACAGTGATATCCTACCTCAACAAACACACAAATAAATACAATTTTACTTCTGAAATAAATTTTTAAAAGAAAAGAAAAAATAAACGAGTGTTTTATGGTTCTTTCAAAAAAAGTTAGGGGAAAATCTGTCTTATCAGGCAATCACGGCTTTCTAGGACTCTCCCGGCTTCTTTAGCTACCCACTGCTTCCCTTTTCCAGTGTCTGCAATGCTGAGACATTACAGAAACTTACTTGGTCATGCTGGCCTTCATTTATTCCTTGACTTTACACATATTGACTGGGGACTTCCTAGGCCTATACTGGAAAGTGGGGACACTACAGAAAACAGGTCTGGTGTCAGGCCCTCCATCCTGTAATCAGAGACTGCTTTTTCAATTCCCAGTCACCCAAACCCAAACAATCACACAAAAACTATATTAATTATAACACTGTTTGGCCAATGGCTTAGGCATATTCTTATCTAGCTCTTACATCTTAAATTAACCCATTTCTATTAATCTGTATATTGCCACGAGGCTGTGGCTTACTGGTATGGGTTTGGCATCTTTTTCCTTCTGCAGCTACATGGCATCTTTCTGACTCCACCTTCTTCCCTCCTCTATCTCTGCTTAGTTTTCCTGCCTTGCTATATTCTGTGCTGCCATAGCCCAAAGCATCCTCTTTATTAACCAATGATAATAAAGCTACAGAGGGGAATTCACAGCTACAGAGGAGAAACCCACATCACCATCCTGAAGTCAAACAATTTCATGGGAACCATGACAGCACAGGGAGAAGGGTGTGCACTTGTGGGGAACCTACTGAGTCATGAGGGACTTCCTGGGAAAAGGTGAGATATAGCTGAGACTTAAAAACCCAGGTCAATGGGATTGGGAAGGCACAATGGCCCCCACCCTCCCTGAGCCTACAGAGTCAGCCTGGAGGGAGTGGGCACTACTAGAATAATTTACAGACAACTGAAGCCCAGAGTGCTGCAGGCCAGAACTCAGAATTTAATTCAGGATAAGTTGGAAGGAAAGATGTGGTTCACATACGATCCTGCCCCTTACCCTCTGCCAGGGTAAGACTTGATTCTAGGTGCCCATACCCGACAGAGCACCTAGAATACATACAATTGACTCTAACCAAAGCCTGGTTAAATGGATGAGTAAATGAATGGCTGAATGTGTGGATGAATGAATAAGTGGATGAATTAATAATTAACGAGAGAGTAAATGAGTAAGGAGTGACTTTGACTCAGCTGACATTCTGTATCTGTCTCAGGTGTGTCCTAATGACCTAGGGCAACTCCTGAGGTTTGAGTTTTTTCTCCTGTGCCCAGTACAGAGGCCGTGTATTTGTGGGATTTATTGGATTTGCACACAAACTCACCCTGAGCAGGATCCATATCTTGTTAACACATTGATCCCTGCATCGCCTGTGCAGTTTACTGCGTATTTAGGGCACTCAGAAGCTCTGTACATTCTAGGGCCACAGAATGAAGGAAGCCACCTGCTGCCCAGCTTCCATGCTGACTTCTCCACCTCTGGTGGCCCCTAATGTGCAGGGAAGGGGAGCTGGGTTGCCCTCCAGCCTCTATTGATTCACCCTGTCCGTCTGATACAGACCCCTTGGAAGAAGCCATTAAGCATGAACTCTGATTAATGACTATCGTAGCACACAGTAGCAGTCTCCCCTGCTATTTCCAGTTCCCTACCAAAACATGACAATTTGCTAGAAGCCAATTTGTTTTAAATAACCAAACTACAAGTTGCAATTAATGAAGAGACCATTTCTGAGGGTGAGCTTTCACATCTGCATACACAGAGGCAAGTTGCACCCCTGGCTGTGTATACACACCGGTATTTTATACAGCCTCGTTTCAGAACTACGAGGGAACCTGTTTGATTAACTGCAGACTTGGGGTAATCACAGGGGATCTGAAAGAAGGCTCCTAGAGATGGGCAAATCTCATCTGCATTGCTCTGCTCCACAGAGGAGAGTGGGTAAGGTTGGGCCAGTACCCACCTGCTGGCTCCTGATGGGAGAACTGGAGGCTGCTGGGGCCTCAGGCTGTGCTGATGTGGGTGGATGCTATCCAGGCTGACATTTGGGGCCCTGACACAAACTAACACTGTCCTCCGAACCCAGCCACTCTAACAGGCAGCCCCAGTCTCAGAAGCCTGTGTTTCTCTTTGAAGGCCAAGTGTGGGTCACACAGGAATGGGAGGAGCTCAGGGTTGATCAAGTTGGGGCCCTGTAATGGGAATCATGCCAGCTATGTAGGCACCTCTTCCCAAGATCTCTTCAGCCCCAGAACACTCCTGCCTTGAAGACCCAAACCTTTCTCCACCTGTTCACAAACACACACACACACACGCACGCACGCACACACATGCAGAGTCAAATGTACACCTGCCCTAGCATGCACAGCAGCCACCAGGAGCAAATCCGAGTTTGGCAGAGCTTACAGTTGACAGTACCACTTGCAAAGCCCTTCTTAAAAGGGGAAATTAGGTCTGGAAATGAGAATGCTCATCTGGATGCAGAAAGTAGGTCAGGTTCTGCGATCGCAATCCTGAGAGTCCAGCCCCGTCTTCTCAGATCTCCATGGCCTTTTCATTGTGGATGTGATTCTCAGCTGCAGCCTGGTTTTCTCTCCCCAGCTAGAACACTCTGTGATGACCTGGGTCCAGGCTGGTAACAGACCTGGACACTTCAGCTCAATAGTGTCTCTATACATTCTGATCCTCCATCTTTCCGGGTCTGAAAGAGGATCCCCGTGGAAGAGTAGATCGCCCTCATCAGACACAGAGTACAGCTCCCTGATGGATCCCCTCTTCCTACTCCTCTCCTTTCCCCTGTCTCTCCTCTCCTTCCTCCTCTCCATACCCCTCCCTCCTCTCTCTCCTCCTTTCCCTCCTCCTCTACTTACCCTTCCCTCCTCTCCCTCCTCCTTTCCCTCCTCCTCTACTTACCCTTCCCTCTTCCTCTCCCTCCTCCACCTTTCTCTCACCATCCTCCCCTCTTCCTCTCCCTCCTCCTTTCCCTCCTTCTCTACCTACCCCTCTCCATCCTCTCCCTCCTTCTCTTCTCAGTGCTCCTCTCCCGCTCCACTCCCTCCTCCTTTCCCTCTTTTCCCTCTCCCCTCCCCCACCTCTCCTGAATGTGAGCAACCTCCAGACATGAGTTCAAAGTGACCAGTTAGAAATACAGGATACACAATCCAGTTTAAGTGGGATAATCTTATCACAGAGTTCAGAATGTAACATATTCTACAGGAAAATGATCTGGATCCCTTCATGACTTAACACCAGGAGCCAAGAGGAACCAAGGCCTTGGACAGATGGAGATACAAGAGAAAGCACAGCCAGAGGCAGAACAGACAATCCTGAATCTTGATTCAAAAAAATTAAATATAGACGCATTTCTGAAAGCATCTGGAATCTTGACCATTCGATGAATATTTGATGCTGAAGGGAAGTGAATTAGTTACTTTTATGCTTTTGTGATAAAATAGTAAGACCAAAAATCAACGTAGAGAAGAAAGGGTTTATTTCAGTTTATGGTTGCAGAGGGACAGAGTCCATTGGGGCAGGAAAGACATGGCAATAGACTGGGAAGCATGATGGCAGGGACAAGAATCTTCTCACGTTGTCATCCACACACAAAAGTGGAGAGAGAATTAAAAAAAAACAGGAAGTGGAATACAACTTTAAAATCTCAAGCCTATCTTGATACTTCACCCCTCACGCCTCTACCACCTAAAATGTTCCATAACCTTCCCAAACAGCCTGACAACTGGGGACCAAGTGTCCAAACTCACACCCAGCATTCTAAATTCACTGGACCCCAAACACTTATGGCCATGTCCAAAGGCAAAATGAACGTATTTACTCCAATTTCAAAACACTAGAGTCTCTCAGTCTTGCACTGTCCAAAAGTATCCAAATATCTTCTTAGACTCAATGCAATCTCTTAACTGGAATAAATTTCTATAAAATCAAAAAGTAAATTGTGTACTTCCAGCATATAATGACAGAATATACATTATCATTCTAAAATGGAGGAGTGGGGGCATGTTTTTACAGAAATAGCCTAATGCTATTAACTCTATGGCCAAAGGATTTCACTGGGAAAGCGAGTGGTGTGGTGTTTGGCTGGGGTCTACTGCGGGTGGAGGGGTGAAGCAAGGAGGAATGGGGCTCCATGCTTGTTTCATGTTCCTCATTTGAAAACATCCATAGTCAATCTGAAAACACGAAGGAGGGTTGCAGGGCCCATGGCCTCCGACCAGAGGGTTAGATGGAGCTCACAGAGAAGGCTGGTGGGGCAGAGAGCAGGACTGAGGGATAAGAGAAGGATCAGGACATGGGCATATCCACTCCTGTGACCCAGGCTGGTGCATGCAGGGTCTTTCTTGGACGGCATACATGCAACAGAAGCTCATCTCACAAGTGCTTGCCCAAGAGTCAACTGAAAGACCTGCCACAGTGGGTTAGGGTGGACCCATAAACAGTATAGTGAGTCTTTCTCTGTCCCACCAGCCAGCTCCCAAATAACCACATTATTAATTATGAAAACTCAGCTGATAGTTTAGGCTTGTTTTTAGCTCTTATAACTTAATTTAGCCTATTTTTATTAATCTGTGTGTTGCCCTGATGCTTGCTTGCCTCATCCACATTCTGCTTCCCTGCTTCCTCTACGTGTCCTCATATCTCCACCCTTCTTCCCAGCTTTCTTTCTGCCCCAAAAATCCTGCCTAGCTATTGGCCAGTCAGTTTTTTTTATTAAATCAATCCAAGTGACATATCCTCATAGTGTACAAAAAGATTACTATACAACAGAACAGTGTCTTTCCAGATGTCTGACAACATCCGGTGAGTGTGAAGGCTTGTGTGGGCACCTTACATAGCCAGGAAGCCTTTAGATGGTGGTGAAAAGCTCGGGTCAGGCCTCAAGGCAGAGTGGGACCCAGGGTGTGGATACTCAGCTTTCCCTGATGAGAAGCTGTTCCTACCTGAGCACAGCCAGTTGTGGCAGCAAGGGTGAGAAGAGCCATGGTGAGAGGTAACAAAGCAGAGGTGAACAGAGGGACAGAGACCTACTCAGCAGTGGGAAGGTGAAGGACAAGGGTATGGGCTTAGGGAAGCAGAGGGAAGCATGTTCTATCTAACACAGGGATGGAACATGGGAACGAGAACAGGGATGTCCTTCTGGATGTCTGGGGGGGTTGTGGACTTCAAGAATGTGCATGCCTTGGTCATTCTTCATCATGGGTTCTTTCCTGGGGAACAAGAGTACAGCCAGTGAGACCCAGATAATGGTATGCAGAATGGGAAGCAGACTCATGTGCCAGAAGGACTTCCGGGTGCTGAGACCAGGGGAGAGGATGCCCATGCTAAGCATGGCAGGAGGTGATTCTGGTATCTTTGAAAAGGGTCATTAGTTAGCGCAAGTGAACTGCCCAAGGATGCCGTGGGAAGCTTGTGGGCTTCTCAGTAAAGGTGTGTCTGGGATTCTTGGTCTTGTTTTGTTGTTTGAATGTGTGATGCTTTTGTGAAAAGTTTAAAAAGGAATATGATAAACGTGTATTCACCACCAAGATTAAAGGAGACAAACAACATGATTTTGCCAGGACAATAAAGCCAAGCTAGATGCTAAAACTGAGGTTCTAAGGCATTGCCCGACTTTGTCCCTGAAAAACCCCAATCTCCTGAAATTGCGTTCAACACTATATGGATTTATTGGGCTGAAGGTATATGTGTGCTTCTATTAACAATACCGACGGTGTTCTCTATGCTCTTACAATCTCCAAACAGCAATCTTATCCTTCCTTTCACAAAGTGCTTTTTGTATTTTAATATTATTGATACATGTTGCTGTTATTTATTTTCTCAGCATACCACATCACACTGTAAATAAATCCCCCATTCATACAGATATCTATTGTCTGAAACCAATTTTCTTTTCTCTATTTTCAGCTTCAAAGGGTGCTTTTGTGAATGCTCTTATGCTTATTTTTATGATAGTGTCTCCAGAACAAACCTAAGAGGTTGAACTGCACACATTTCCAAAGTTACAAGTCTGAGAGGTTGAACTGTGCGCACATTTCCAAAGTTACAAGTCTGAGAGGTTGAACGTGCGCACATTTCCAAAGTTACAAAATGTTACAAAGTTCAAGAAGCTGTGATGGCTTAAGATGTGTGAGAAATCCTGTGTCTGGCATCTTCCCAAACATGTGTAGTGGGATCAAGTATGCCCCAGATGCAACATGCTCATTCCTTAACATCCGCAAGTTCATTAGGTGTGTGTGTGCGCACACGTGTGTGCGTGTGCCTGCATATACATATGTGTAGAGGCCAGGAGTTGAAATCAGGTGTATTCCCCAACCTCTTCTTCATGTCATTTTGGGCAGGTTCTCATGACGAACCTAGAAAGCCTTCCTATTGTTCATAGAGAAGACCAGTGAGTCCTGGGGATCCTAGTGTTTCTGACTCCCAGGACCAGGCATACGCCGCTGCACTAAGCTTTTTAACAGGTGCCAAGGATCCCAATCTAGGCCCCCATGCTCCCATACCAGATACTGTACCAGCTGAGTCACCCCCCCCCAGTTTCTCTGGGAACTCTGAGAAAAATCCAGAAGCTGGTACTCTGTGAAGGATCTTGAGGGGGGTGATCAGACTCTGCTCTTCAGGGAAGTCTGCTCTTGGGTCCCTGTGAGGAAGGCCAGGAGAGCCTTGGAGATGCTGGGCTGATGGCCCTAAGGACGAAGGCTTTACCTGGTACCAGCCAATGTAAAGAATGTGGGTCAAGCAGACAGAAAGGAGAGCAAGCAGTCTCCCTCAGAACTTCGAGGAGATAGCCCTGGGACACCATGACTCTATCCCAGGGAGGCTGATGTCCACCTTCTGAGTCCCAGGACTGCAAATCCACAAAGCTGTACCATTTCAAGGAGGACAGATGGCGGTTTATAGCTGCAGCAAGAGAGGGCTTTTATTCCTATGGCCAATCAGGCAGAAAAGGCCATGCTAATGTTTTCATTTGTGTTTTTCCTTCCTCTCCATGTCAAGAGCTTTAATGTTCTTCCCTTTAGATTTCAGTTGAAGTGTCTCTAGATTCTTTTGCTTTCCCATTGTCATTTAGAACATTGCTTCCTATTTCTGGGCATCAAATCCTTCTGCTGGTTCCATTGGAAACACTTCTCCCTGATCCGTGGAAGAACTGACTTTACCCATTCAAGCATTCTACATTTTCATGGGTCCAAATTTTATTAATCTCTATTTGGTGAATTCTTTACTATCACACAGAAATAAAGATATTTTCTTAGATTTTCCTTCAAGCATTCGCCTCTCACATCCAGGCAGCTAGTACATCTGGAATATATTTTTGCATATGTGTCATGGGAAGACCTAAAATTATCTATTTCCACATGTCTGGCCAATTGTCTCCACACCCATTGTTAAACAGCCTGTCCCTCCCATCCGGGTGAAATGCTGCTTCATGCAATTGTGAATCTCCCACAGTTATTATGAGTTCCATGGAGATTAATCCCACACTCTGATGTCTCACAACTGTCAGATCCATCCTTGGCCCCTTTTGCTGTTAGAGGACTCTCTGAGTCAGCTGTCAAGCTCTGTTAGCTTCTGAGATTTAGTTTGGGATTGCATTAAGTCAACACATTTGTCTGCAGTGGGACATCCATCTTCTTATTAGTGTGACTTCATGTCTTCTCTGTTACTTTTTCTCATCTGGTTCTTCCCCTCAGCCTGTGCAGCTCCCAGGACAACCCAGATTTAGAACAACCCTCCTTCCACGAAGGATCCATCAGGGCTGCTGTTGGGAGATGCTGGCATGGCTCCAACCACCCCACGGGCTCCTTAAACATGCACCTCAGGGCTGCACCCTCGCCTTGCCAACACCATCATTTAGGGATCAGCACTTCTTACAGATGATGCTACTTGTCCTGGACCACGCTTTGAGAGACTTTCATTGTGTTATTTTAGAGTTGCCCATCCAAGTGTTTTCCATATACTGATACAACGCAGATATTTAAGCTCATCCAAGACTCTATCCACTGCTTCCAACTCCAGAATCTCATAATCAGCTAACAACGCAATCATTCTAATCTTCCCTAAAACTTCCAGAATGCCAAAGCAAACACCTCCTGCCCACCGTCCTACCTCAACATGGCCCTTCCACCTCCTCTCCATTTCAGAGAGTAAAATCTCCTTCTAGTAGTGCTGCTGGCACAAACCAGAAGTCATCCCATTCCTTTCTCTGATTCCACAGTTGGCCAAATGGTCTAATTGTCCCCAGAGTTGGACTTTTGTCACCTCCTACACTGTGACCACCTTGAATGACAAACACATGGATAACAGCAGCCATCTCACCTTTGTGTTCTAGGCCCAACACCACTGCTCCCTTCGGATTTCTTGATACTTGATCAGTGAAGTCCGTGTCTCTCCCTTGAATCAAAGGTGCCTTCTTAGCAATGGGCCAGAGATCACCTGGTCCACACCTACCTGCTTCTTCTGCTTAGAATTAATACCCCAAAACATGTATGAGCAGACACATGCTCAGAGCCCAGCCATAGTGAGGTCAGCACACCAGGTGTCCATCTTCATGGGGCACGGCCAATGCTGTCCTTTCTGGGGCATGACCTTTCCCAAGGAAGAAAACAAATATATTCACCACAAATGGGGAACCAAAATAAAATTCCCCCAAAGTCCAACTTGATGAACCAGTGACTTTACTGGGGTTACTGACGAAAGCATGTGTAGGGGTATATAAGATTCGAGCCTATGGGAAGAATAAAAGGTAAGAATTTAGACAACCTTATGCAGCTCAAGAACTTGTATCTAACGCCAAAGAGGTGGGGGTCTCCAGATCTGGCTACCCTATCATCAGGGCACAGGATCCAGAAACACCATGACTAGAGCTCAGAAGACCACGGGCTACCTGCTTCATGCTGGGCTGTTGGCAGCTAAGGATAGGGAATGGGGTTGGGGGTTCATTGGGGCAGAATGGGCAACTTATGGATTTTTAAAAGCTTCTTTTTTACTTTTTGAAAAAAAGAAAACAAACTATGCTTTTTTTCATTATACATACCAAATCCAAGTTCCCATTCCCTTCCTTCCTCCCATTCCCTCCACATACCCTCCCACCCCACCTAATCCAATCCTCAGAGAGGGTGAGGCACATTGCTTTGGGGAAGGTCCAAGGCCCTCCCTACTATAGCTAGGCTGAGCAAGGTATCATCCAAAGAGAACAGGATCCCAAAAAGGCAGTACATGCAGTAGGGATAAATCCTGGTGCCATTGACAGTGGCCCCTCAGTCTGACCCAGCCCTGAAACTGTCAACCACAATCAGAGGGACTAGTTTGGTTCTATGCTTGTTCCTTCCCANGCTTTGGGGAAGGTCCAAGGCCCTCCCTACTATAGCTAGGCTGAGCAAGGTATCATCCAAAGAGAACAGGATCCCAAAAAGGCAGTACATGCAGTAGGGATAAATCCTGGTGCCATTGACAGTGGCCCCTCAGTCTGACCCAGCCCTGAAACTGTCAACCACAATCAGAGGGACTAGTTTGGTTCTATGCTTGTTCCTTCCCAGTCCTGCTAGAGTTGGTGAGCTCCATTAGCTCAGGTAGACTGTTTCAGTAGGTGAACCCATCATGGTCTTAACCCCTTGCTCATATTCACATTCCTCCCACTCTCCAACTGGACTTTGGGAGAATAAGCTTCTTTTAATCCTGCAGGGTTTGCTGTCTCCTTTTGCAACCACTGGGTGTCTGGGATCTGGGTCAGTTGCTTTTCTTCTGGAGTCCCCAAAAGCTGGCTTCCTGAAATTCCAATTCAGTTTCAGGGCCTTGTCTTGGAGGTCAGGGGTCCTTTAATGTGGGTGGCACAAAGGTTACTGCATCTCTGAAACATCAAGCCCAGCGTGACTCATGAAGAGCACACCCTGGAGCTCTCTGCAGAATCTGCATGTGGCTCTGCTGGCTGGAGGATGTCCTCTTGGCAGCCGGTGCTATGTGTATTATAGGACCTGAGACAGGGGCCTTCCTGGGACCCATGAGTTGTTTACTTCCTGAATCTTAAGGAGCCTTCCTTGGGGACAGAATGTTTGAAGTCAGAGGACATTGTGACCACCTTCTCCCTGGAACAGGTCTTGCCGTCTGTCCCTCCAGGGTACCCTCTCACTTCCCTCCAGGCTTTGATTACATGAACCATAATGAGAAGTGTGGCATCAGGGTGTTCTTTGGGGTCCCCTCTATTTCTTAGTATCCAGTGTCCCTTCCTTTTTCTTTCTAGATGGCCATCTTCTCACATTGTAAGCGCCGTTAAGCAGGGAGTGTTTCTCACTGTGAGAGCTGACCACTCAAAGTTGCTAAATATGGATTTGTTGAACTAATCAAAACATAGTCTTTTGTCCATGAACATAGTGCTCCTCACCATATATTTGTTTCTTAATGAACATTCTGTAGTTTCTTCTTCAAAAGGCATGCTTATCTTTTACATTTCATTTTTATTTACACGCAGGATGCATACAAAACAATAGGTTCATCTTGACATATTTATGCACTTTGCATAATGTGTTTTTAACATATTTACCCTGAAGTCCTCGCCCCTCTCCGTTTCTGTTGATCCCTTCTGTCTAGAGTCCCCTTTCTGCATTCGAGGTTTTGATTTTAGAATTTGGTTTTCTGTTAGGTGGATTCTTCACTATCTTCTGGGGTTGGGGTCTATGAACAGTATTTTAAATACAGCATGATCTAATTGTGTATTCTCCTGCTTAGAAATAGGGGGGCTTTAGTGCTTGGCATCTGTGCCATTTAGTTCTGTAAAAGCTCGCTTTCCCAGTTTGTTGTCGCTGTGTAATTGCAGGGTGTTCTGTACCCCATCAACAATTAATTCCTCTCTCCTAACCCTTTTCATATTCTTGTTCTCTGCCTCCTTCTCTTCCTTCCTCATCTCACTGCCCTGGTTAGAGAAACCAGAAAATGCTGAACATTTTAATAATCACTAACCATGGTTTGCTTTAGAATTGAATACGGGAATTGAAATCCGGGACCCAGATCAACCCGTTTCCATATCAGAATCACTGCTGGGGACGCTGATGCCCAAGCCCCATCCACAAAGATACTTAACTGGGCAGGGGTGAGACTGGGCATTGGCATGGGTTGAGATCTTCCCAGGCAAGTCCATCACTTGCAGCCATAATGAAGAACTCAAACCCTGGGTCCAGGGCCCAGCCTGTTCAGTGGCTTCCTCTTTAATAGGAGTGATTTCCTTCTTCTTAAAGTTAATTAGTTAATTTAATGTATATGTGTGTTTTGCCTGCATGTATGTCGATACGTGATGCCCACAGAGGCCAGAGGATCCCGAAGAACTGGAGTTACAGATGGTTGTGAGCCATCATGCTGGTGAACCTGGGTCCTCTGGATGAGCAGCCAGTGCTCTTCGCCACTGAGCCATGGCTCCAGTCCTTATTTTCTTTCCTACAAGACCAGCTATACATTTAAATGCATACCTATCTTGCATATATTTCTAAGTTTGTGTGAGAAGCTTATGAAGATGTCTGTGCTAACAGATGTTCCAGATGAAACATGTCTTCAAACTCAGCCCAGGGTAAGTGATGCTCTGGGCCTTGTTGGTCCTCATCAGCGGCCATTGAGATCCTCCTGATGCTCTTGGTAAACACGCGGCAACAGTCTCAGAAGTCCCTGTGCATACAAATAATTCCAAGACCATTTGAGCATCCCTATGCCCAGGTTATAATCCCCACGTATCTCTCTGGAATTCCTGTAGGTACATCTTTAGTTCTTTGGGTTAGACCAATGTTAGGACAAACGTGAATGAAATCACAGTGCCCAGAAGTAGGCAGACACTCAGGATCTCCAAGGCTAGCACTGAGGGGAAAAAAAAAAAAGAAAAACACTTTATAGGCCTAGAGAAAGAATGCCATAGCTCTGGAGGCTTAGGACTCTGTTCTCTGGGCCAAATTTACTGGAAATAAGAGCCAGTCTGTATTGCTGAAACTATGCACACGGGTTGCATCAGGGATATTCTAGATCATTCTTTGATGGCTCCATCAAACACCTGGAAAGCTGGGGCAGCCATGGGCAGTTAAACAGCATGGTGACCCACATGGCCGTGCATATATTCATTGAAATCCTGCCCCTCCTACACACCATAATCTGCTTCCTTATTTTGTTTTCAATGACTTTGCCACACATAAGAAGACTTGAATTATTAATTTTCTAACTCTCTCTATCCAAAGCTTCTATACTCACTGCAGAAAAACAAAGCTAATTCAGTATCAAAGAAAATTAGAATTTTTCAAATGTCTATAGCAAACAGAATAAAACAGGAATCAGGATCGCTTTCCCATTTTATATGGTGCTGCCTTCTGAGTGCTGTTGGAACAAATGATGTCATCTTTTGTGGCTCTCACTGCCTGTTCACAGGGGCCAGATAAAAGATAAATGGCCTCATAAATAGAGAAATAGTCCCCCAGGCAACAGAGAAGTTCCTGCTTTGATATGCAAGACTTCATTCTGTAAGTAACCCACTGCAAGCTTGTATTCTCAGGGACTCACAAGTGCAGGTTGGTGCATGTCAAAGCAAACTCAACCATGCACCTTTACCCTCTTATGGTCCTGGAGAGGTGTGGGAACTCACCCTGTGTGGAAGTGGAAGTTGAGAATCTCGAGGCTGGGCCCCAGTGATGATTCTATCCATTCTTTTCCACTCTGGAAGCAGGATCACTGTGGTCTCAGAGAGGGGAGAACAGGAATAAGGGCCCATTGTGACCACAGACCAAGCTCAGATGGAGCCAAAACAGCCTGTGCCTCCCAGACCTCACTGCCAGGTAAATAAATACTCAGGAATGTCACGGAGATGCCACTAGAGTAGCAACTGACCAACCCTTCCATTAAGTCCAGGTGAAATGAGCATTGGGTAAATGCAAATGAAAGGTTATTGAGTTTAGCAAAAAGCCCAACAAAACTTTGGAGCGGAAGTGGACAGCTGGAGCGTGCGCACAGAAGGCACATGGCTCAGCAGCCTTCCTTTCCCTGGACACAGGAAGTGAGAACAATGATCTACAGAGTCAAGAAAGGCCAAAATTCCTGGCTTGGGGTGGAGCACAGACTGGGTGGCTTACCGAGGAATGACGTGGACAGGTGGATAGTGTCGGACACACATGGCAATTGCTGTAGAAATCGGTGCTTCTGGGATTACCCATAGGAGGCCCTAGCTGGAGAGAACCCCGACATGCCCTAGTGGAGGGGAGGGAAGGCTTCCAAGTGCACAAGGCTGCACTCACTAGATACCTGAAGCCCACCACTGCCCCCAAAGGCAGGGGAGACTTCTCTTTCTCGGGACAGCCTCTCATAAGTGTCCTCTCTCCAGGACGTCATCAGATAAGCTCATTGCTTCACCAAGCCAGTCTTACTTAGAACTGTTTCTTTGTTCCGTGAAACGTCAGAGACAGTCCCCAAAATTCTCCAGCAGTCCCCAGCAGTCCCCAGTTTCATTTCCACTGCCATCCATTAGGAGTAATGTGCTCACTCAGGACAACCCTGAAGGCATCCCATGTCAAGGTTTTGGTCAATAACTATTAGCGCCATTCTTCACCCCCACTGCAAGTCCAGTCTTGTCGGGGAATCAAGGAGGAATAAGGGTGCAATGATTCCATCTCCAGAAGCCCACAGCCTGAGGAGAAGGATGAGAAGCCCTGAGGAGCGTCAACCATGCCTGTGTATGGGAGCAACTGTAGAAGGGGTGAGAGATGGCTAAGGAGGTAGAGGTGCTTGTGGCCAAGCCCAGTGACTTGACTTTGATCCTTGGGACTCACATGATGGAAGGAAACTCTTGCAAGTTGTCCTATGACATACACACAAGTGCACACACACACAAAATGTGCATATGTACATACATGAATACATGTAGTAATTTAAAAAAAAGAGGGTTGGCCAATCACATTTGCAAGGTGTTGGCTACAAGAGCAATGTCGTTTTGTTTCTTTGGTTTTTTTTCTTTTTCTTTCTTTTCTTTCTTTCTTTCTTTCCTTCTTTCCTTCTTTCCTTCTTTCCTTCTTTCCTTCTTTCCTTCTTTCCTTCTTTCCTTCTTTCCTTCTTTCCTTCTTTCCTTCTTTCTTTCTTTCTCCAGAGTCCTCTCTGAGGGGATTTGAGTGTGAATAGATTTGAAGCCAGTTGTCAAGAAAAGTGGAGCTAGAGGCTGAGGGACAGTCAATCTTGACACTTCCTATGGTTGCTGGGAGTGGGGACCTGGGAGGGGAAGGCAAGGAATACCAAGTGCAAAGGCTGAGCCAGGGCTTCAGAGGCTAGTTCCTCAGCATAAACTCTCAGTTCCCTCCGGCTCTGTCAACCTCACTTGGTTCCACACTTCCTGTATCACAAGGAAATCTAAGGACATTTATGAAGATACGCACATAATTAATGGGGATAACTCATTAATTTACAGACCAGGTAATCAATACACAGGTTAATCTTCTTGGGCATCTGAAGAGCCGTGGAGGTCTCTGTTTGCTTTCCTAGTTAGTGTTGCTCCACACCCTGGGCATTTCCATCCTCATGGTTCTTAATCTGACAGCCTTGCTCATAGGAAAAGCTGACAGATTAATGTATGTTTCTAGTGACTCTTTACACGGACAAAGGGCTTATCCACAGCTCATGCAATAGGAGTTCTATGAACAAGAAAAACTATTTATTTTTCCCTTCAGAATTTCTAATCAGTCTTGGTGTGATATGCTCATTTTTTTCTGGGTCAAATTCATGTGTTTCTAACACAAGAGAAAAAGACAAACTTCTGTTTCACAAATAATTAGCAGTATCAGCTAGAGAATAATAAGGCTTTTTTGTTGATGGTTGTGGCTATCCAGGAAGGAAGATAAATAAATAATGCACCAAGAAGGCAGTGACTCTCCTGTGTACCACATGAAGGGTCTCTCACACCCAAGGGATTTTGTTCAGCCTGGAGTTCAGGTGGCAAAGAGAACCAAGCACTAGCAGAAGATTAAGCTTCCCTTTGTTGCTGCCCTGCTAGAAAGAAGGCTTGCAAGGGGTTGCAGCGACTTGGGTAAGACCACAGTCGGTGTCTACCTCAGCAGCTAACCGAACCAGCGGACAAGTTTGACTGTGCAATTGGAACCACAGTTCCTGAGGTCAGAGTTGCCTGTTCAGCAAACTGAGCAGGGATCTCATCCCTTCATCCAGTGTCTAGGGTCTGGGGAAGGAGGCACCCAGAAGCAAGTCTTGATGGGCTACCTTTGCTCTGCCTTGTGTCCTAATACCGCCTGCCCTTTGCCCCAGAAACACAGCTGCCTCCTGCCCCCACTGCTGATCTCTGTGCAGACACTCTCTGCTAACGCTGCATGACAGGTCAGAAGTCAGTTCATCAGAAAGAACAAATTTACATAGAGATGCTTCCATAGACGAGCTTCTTAGGAGCGAATGTGCGCAGACATGAGGAGGGACTGGCCACACTCACTTGGAAATGAGGGAGACAGTGAAGTCGGAAGCTTCCAGCATCTTCTAACTCTGGCTGGGCACGGCTTTTGTTCTTCATATCTCTGCAAAGCATCCCAGTTTTTAGAAAATACCTGTGCTGGATAAAAGTTTGATGGAAAATTTAATGGCAAATGACTCCATGGGCAAAGATAACTGACCCTTTGGTTTCCTGGATTTCTGTTGTTTGGTTGATTTTTTCTGTGTGTGTGTGTGTTCCGCCAATTCATTTGGGGGGGGGTTCGCCAATCACTTAGATTAGCATACAACAAAAACACCATCCAATTGGTTTCTGGGTCCCCAGTCTTCCCAGACATGAATCCAACCTCGAGACTTTTCTGAGTCCCATCCTCATCAGAGATGAAGAGAGAATATTGCTCCTGGTTGCCATGGCTACACTGCCTCCATCCTCTGAGTTATGATGTTTTGCTTCTTCCTGACTTCTCTTGAGTTCTGCCATGACACTTGAGATGTTCTGAGGGGTGTGGATGAATCTGCTACTGATTCCCACAGCACATAGGGCATACTGGATCCTAGGGTCCACCTGGAAAACACAGCCTCAGCCATGTTCAAGCCCAGATCTGAGCCACCCAGGCAAATGGGTGGTAGTCCTAACAACGCCCTAAGTTTTCCACATGAAATGGATAGGGTGAGAGGTCCCCAGATCAGGACAGGAGCCAGGGTCTCCCAGTTCCAGAAACCCCTCCATCTCTTCTCTTTTGTGCTCCCCTGTTTTTCCTCATCCTAGTTCAATTCCATGTAAGTAGCAAAACCCAAGGTCTAGCTGATACATATCCTGCTTGGCCTGAGTCTTTTCACTGATTGGCCCCTCAGCTGTTATAGGAGGTCATTCTTCTTGTACCAGGTGCAGGGGACAGGTGGGATTGCAGTATGGAAAAAGAAACTGCCCTGTGCATTGTTACTTTTGCGTCAGAGTGACCAAATGCCTGACAGAAATAACTTAAGGGGGGGGGATCTTTATGAGCCTGTGGGGAAAATTTCAGATTCAAACCATAACACTTGCCCATGGCCCCCAAAGGCTTATGGCAGCCTTACAAGGCAAACTGCATTTGTTCCACCTTGAAGAGCCCCCACAGTCTTCACAGTTCCAACACTGTTCAAAACTGTCCAAAGTTCAGAGTCTCTCTTGAGACTCAAGGCAAACTCTCAGCTGTGAGCCCCAGCAAAATGAAAATTACGTATTTCCAATATATAATGGCACAGAATAAACACCCCCATCTCCAAAGGGAGGAATATGGAGTGTAGAAAGGATGGCTTTGCCCAGAGAAAGACCCAAAGGCCTATGGGGAAAATGTTAAATCCTGAAGCTTCTTGCCCCTAATTCAGGGCAAGTCGTGTTAGGATGTGAGCTCCAGTGGGCTCAGACAGCCCCAACCCACAGACATCCCCTCAGACAGCACACATGCCCTCTCCCTTGGGCTAGCTCTACTTGGTAACTACAGCTTTCCTTGGCCAACATCCCACATACCTGTCATTCCCAGAATCCATTGCTATCTCCATTGCAACTTCAGATTCCCTCAAAGCCTCAGCAAAGCACAGACCACTGAGGGACTCCCTTCATGGAGCCTGACTTTATTATACATTGCCTGGCCTCATGTGGTTTCTTTAAGAATTGTGTTACCAGCCTCCACAGCCTTGTGACATTTTATCCTGCACACCTGGAAAGGCCAGGACTGTGCGGACACTGCCAGGGTCTGCTACCAGCCAAGTCCCCTTGGATCATGGCTACAGTGGCTCTGGATGCCGACATGGTGAAACCTTTCTTCAGGCAGCTGGTTCAAGTAGAACATGTCTGTTGCTCTACTGTTTGAAAGAGAGTTTTCCAGTGGGTTTTAGGTCTTTACCTTGGCGCCTTCGTGGGTTGAGTCTCAGCCCAAGGCGCATTTCCTACTGTCACAGTGTGCAGTACATTTCCACTTTCTTGGCACCAGTCTGCTAATAGCTGCAGCCATTCTGTCTGCAACTTCAACCATGCCTCTAATTAGCTTCAGCCAAGCTGCACATTTTCCAAATACACCTGCCTCTTCCTTCCCACTTTCCCTGCAGCCCCAACCAGAGTCTCCATAGCTGAACAATTTCCATATTCTCTCAAGACTTCTCCATCAAATACATTAGTCCATTATCATTGAATTCAGTCATGCTCAGAGATTCAGGGCATGGGTAGAACACAGACAGATTTTTTGGCCAGAATATAGCAGTCTTCATGGGCTGTATATCTCCATCAGCATTCTTGCCTACCAGGCTCAACCACCAAGAGGCACTACGGCATCTAGGGCCTCTCTGGCTTGCATCTGCCTATGCCTCTGGATTCTACTCTGCAAGTCAGCTCCAGAGGCTCAAGAAACACTTGCGCAGGGTTAGGTAGAGAAAAAGACCCATTTCTTTGGTACTAGATTTCTTCATTAATGTTACATCATGTGACCATTTATCTGACAGAAACAACTTAGTGGGGGAGAGTCCAATCTGGCTCATGGTTTCAGTGGATTCAGTTCTGTTGCGGGAGCTCCTTCCGCTCCTTCAGCCAATAGCCGTTGAGATACCAG
>LOJH01025930.1:1861-18575 GCA_001685095.1 Ellobius talpinus
ATGACATTTAAGCATCTTTGTAATGATGGAAGAATGAAAATCAGCAATCACTGTGATGGCTTTAAAGACTCTTATCGAGAAAATTATAGAACAAAGCGAAATGCAATTCAAATAAACAGACCAGTTAGAAATTCCACCTACACAATGAGACTCCTTTGAACAGGCATTTGCCTGTCTCAGAAATGCTGCAGACCAATTCCAGCTAACAGCCCAGTACTTTGCAACCGCGCTAAACTTTGCAAATAAAAACATATACAGTCAACCAACAATTTAGAAAACCATGAATGTAAATAATACAATGTTTTCTAATTTTCATTAATTATCTGCCTTAGGAACAGAGAATTAAGATAACAATGAAGTGCAGAGAACATGGTTAAGAGCGCTTTCTTAGAGTCAACATGTCTGAAATTCCCGAATTGTAGGATCTCCATTGAGAAGTCGGGTGTGATTCTGATAGTTCTGACTTTCTATGTTGCTTGGTGTTTTTCCCTTGCCACTTTTAATATTCTTCCTTTGTTCTGTATGTTTTGTGCTTCGATTATTATGTGGCGAGGGGATTTTCTTTTCTCATCCAACCTATTTGGTATTCTGTTAGCTTCTTGTACCTTTATAGGCGTGACCTCATTTAGGTAGGGAAAATTTTCTTCTATTATTTTGTTAACTATAGTTTCCGAGGTTTTAAGCTTAACTTCTCCTTTTTTTCTATTATTCTTATGTTTATTTTTTCGTAATGTCCCAGATTTCTAGGATGATTTTGTGTTAGAAATATTTTTGACAATATTTTTTGACTGAAGAATCTATTTTCTCTATCATGCTTTATCTTACTTCAACTTGATATGTCATATTTATTGATACTCATGGAAGGCCTGCCCTTTCTTAGGGAGATGGAAGAGGAGTGAATAGAGGGTGATAATGGGAGGTATTGGGATGTGAGGTATTGGGAAGAGAGGATGGAGGGGAAGGTTTAGGCTAAATTTTTTTTAAAAAAATAGATGAATCAAAAGAACCTTTTTTTAAAAAAAAAGAAAGAATAGTTTGTAATTTTTCCAAGACCAGAGTTTTGTTCCCAGCCTCCACAATGGATGACTCAGAGAATGTTTAACTCCACCTTCTCCTGGCCTTCACAGAGACTTGTCCATGTAAACATGTGCACACCACACACACACGCACACACACACACACACACACAGAGGGAGGGGGGAGAGAGAACACATGCATACATAGTTGAAAATAGAATGCAGAAAAAGATACATGAAAGCAGTTGAGTAATGTAGGCACAAGTTTCTGTGCCTCCCCGTCCCTCAGTTGTTCAGTTCCAAAGAAACATACAAAGGCTTATATTAATTATAAGCTGTTCAGTCTATTAGCTCAGACTTATTATTAACTAGCTCTTATGGCTTAAATTAACCCATAATTTTTAAATCTATGTTCAGCCATGTGTCTTGGTAACTTTTCTCAGTGTAGCATTTTTATTTAGTTTTCTCTGTGTCTGTGTGGTGACTGCAGACTGAGACTTTCCTCTTCTCAGAATTCTCCTAGTCTGATCTTCCCATCTATACTCCCCCTGGCTACTTATAATTTAGTATTTTATTAAAACAATATGAGTTACAAAGCTTTACAGAGTAAACAGATATTATCCCACAGCAGAGTAAAACTTGAATAATCAGTTTTGAGAATAATTGTTTTGATAAAACCTGTCATACATTGGACAATATATCTTTTTAAAACTTATTGGAATAGAATAGAGATTTATTTGTTTGTTTTTTGATTCTGAGTTGTGGATTGGAATTCCAATATAGATGTCTATGAAACACTTCATCCCTGAGTCTCAGCAGAAGAGGTAACTGAAAGATCAGGGTAGATCCTCTGGCTTTAGGAAAGAGTGAGATTGTGTTTCTAGGTAATATTAGAAGCTACACCTGTAAAGTCTCACCAACACGACTGCCTAGATGTGAGGTGAACAGGCATGATGCCAATGGACATGCCAAATTTGGGGGGGGGAGTACGAATAGGCCTTAACATTTAATAAATAATTCTTAGGCAATCAAGACAAACTGGGAGAGGGAGATGTTAAATTCCACAAGGAAGATCACAAGAATTGTCTACTGCTAAATGGTCAGCCCTTAAAACATACATACATGTAACATTATATGGAATGAAATTTAACAAAATTTTATTCTACTTATAAAAGTATATGAAGTCTGGGAAACATTTTCTTGTTGGATTGGAAAATTTCTGTGCTGCCTCTAGAATGAATATAAAGACTAAATATGTTCTGGAGTCTTAAGAGTGAGAGAACTAAGCTTGCCCATCACCAGCTGCAGCACATAGGAAAACAGACCCTGCTCCCCACCTGGGCAGCAGATTAGAGCTGACTGTGTTGTTTGGAGCACAGGTGAGCCCGTCCTAGGGGCATTAGAACAGGAGAGATGACCTTGCCCTCTCAATTCCTCCTACAGCAACTAAAGAGAGGGCCCTGCACCTTGCCTGGGAAAAACAGGAGACCTGGTCCTGGTGATAGTATGGGTAACCTTTATCTGAGGATTTGAGAATAGAAGACTTGGCCCTACTCCTTGCTGTAGGCTGCATTGGGTGAGCTAGCTGAGGGGTAGTGACCATGAGGGGAAGCTAGCAGGCTGACAAACCTAGGTGCTACCAAGGCTTAGAACCAGTGGTGTGAGTTAGCCCACCCCAATATCCTCCTCATCTGTGAACTGTTGGAACATATAAAGGGGATGGACCCACGGATTGAAGACAGACGGATCTCACAACAAAGGACAAGAGGATATCCAAGAGGAGCTCCCGAGTGAGTCCATTAGCAGTGGCATAGCAGAGGCAGGAGACATGAAGCCAGACAAATGACTCCTGGCAATGAACATTTGCAGGTAAGGATGAATGGGCTAGAGGGTGCACTGTACAACTTTCATGACAAGATTCTTCTCTGTTTTTTCTTTTTTTAGTTTTCTTTCCTTTCTTTGCTTTTTTGTTTTATTTCTATATTTCATTTTTCTTCTTTTAAACTTTGTTTTGTTTTTTGGGGGCGATTGTAAGGACAGAGGACAGAGGTGAGGGAATGGGAAGAAAAATGAAATGCAATACATGATGCTAAAGCCACAAAGAATTAATAAAAGTTAAGATAAGCACCTAAATAAGTCTATTTTTGCAATGAAAATAAAATTGCTTAGAGGATATTTTTCCTTAATATTGCATGAATAATGTTGATTTTCAGATATTTTCTTCAGTTTCAGTAACTTCACTTTATCCAAAGGCTTTGGTATGAATATTTATTTTGTATTCCTACAAAAAGTAGTGAAAACAATGTTATCAATTAAATTTGAAGGTGCAAGTAATTTGTGTTGTGATTTCAATGAGAATATTTCCACAGCCTCAGATGTTTGATACCCAGCTTGTGGTGAAGATTGAGTAGATTTAGAACTAGAAATGTGGTCCTGCTGGGGGAAGTATGTCTATGGGAATGACCAAAGTTTCAAAGTGAAGTGTCAGTCACAATGTACTCACCTTGCTTCATGCTTAAGTTTTGAATTATTTTTGCTGCTTCAGCTTCCATGCCTTCCTGTAACCACCCCTCCCCAGTAGTTGAGCCCTAATGTCTTCCTCAGGGGAAGGGATAAGAGGCGTGACAAGGCACAGCATCAACAACATAGACACTGGGAGCGTGATGAAAGGGATACAGGGTCCCTTAGGACCCACCTACATCCCCCCAATCATGATGGACTTTTTTCATTCTAGAACCAAATAAACTCTTCATTGTAGGAGTTATCTTGGTCATCTTTGGTCTATTTGTTTGTCAAAAAAATAAGTAAATAAAAATAACTGAGACTGCATGCTTACATTTCAGAATAATTGTTTAAAAGAGTATTATAATTTCTGATAAGTAATTAAAAATAAAATGTTTCGGAATCAGAGTTCTTAAAGAAATACTGGAAAAAAGAAAAATAAGTAGATAAACATTTGGCCTTAAAACATTTTTATATACAAAATTTGCCATTTTGATGGATGGATATAATTTTAACAGTAGTCTTCCTAGAGATTTTTATTTTTTGATAGATTGTAGCTTTTGTTATCTCTTAAAATCTTGTACCTCGAAATATCTGACACAGAATAAGCAGGTTGAATTATGGTAACCTTTCTTATAGTATCTGAGGAATAGCCTTTCCTTTTAACACAGTGATGCCATCACTTACAAGGAATGTACCACTGTTGAACTTTCTCAACATCCTTGGCAGCTCTTGACCACTTTTAAGGTAAAGCCCAAAAGTTATTATTTATATACACTTTTCATTTCCATGATGATTACTGTTATTACACACTTTCATGTTACTACAAATAAAAGTAAATATGCTTGACCCCTTTATGTATTAATCTAAGGTCAGGTAGGTATGAAATTAGTGAAAAATTTGATACTATATCTATTTAGCAAAATAGATGATAGTCAGTTCACCATGGGGCCTGAGTCTTAGTAAGACTATTGTTTATTGCCACAAACTGAGCTTCAATATACCTACGTAGCACTTCCTAGTAGTATGAAAGATAGCCACGAGAGGAGAAATATCCCTGGTCAGTATTTTGATTTATCCACGTTCAGTTTATCCTCAGCAATAGCATCCTATCATAAAGTTTTGGTGCTCACTCAAGTGCAGTGGCAGTATCCTGTATTATTTAGGTGCTGTGTGTGACATACCTGACTAACAGCTTGAGGGTGGATAGTCCACACATGGCCTTGGACATTTCATTTGGCAACCCATGGCTCTGTAAGAATCACTAATCTTGTGTAGGGTAGCACCAAATTAAATTCTGGTATATGTGTGTAGGTGTGTGTGGTATATGTGTGTATACACACACACACACACACACACACATTGAATCCTTTGAAGATCTGAGTCCTAAATTAGGTGTCCTGAATGCTCTGAAATTTTTATTATCAATACATGTTCTGATGCAGCAAACCTAACATTTTTTCTATGATTTCTTCAGGGATCTAGAAATGAGAACTTGTTCTCATCTTGGGTTTTTGTTCCATTGGTTTTTCAATACCCGAGTTCTCACTTCCAAGGCAGCTCTCATATTTCTGCAAAAAATATTTCTTTCTTTTAATCTGGTTTGTCTAGGCTGAAAATAATCCCTTTTTCTAACCAAGCAGAAAATATTTATTTAATTTTATTTATTACCCATATGTAGCATTTTTGCCAAGCTTCTGCTGAAGTCTTTATTGATAGTTTTCTGAAAGTTCTAAGGATCAGATACAATTTCCTGTTTCTCTTATAAAATTTTAAAAGTGTGAATGTTTCATTAGGTGATTCTTTATTTTGTATTATGAGCATAGTTCTAGTGATTTGGTTTTATTTAATCTCTTGGAATACTGTGCAGTGTTGTTGGAACTATGTGTAGCCAACAGAATTTTTGTTTTGTTTCTGAAGTGAATCCAAGACCTAATGCTTCCTAGTACTACTTCCAGTGTTCAGTGGAGTTTATGTAATTAAAATAGCTTAGCCTGCTTGACAGTAAGCCAAGGTAGTATGTGAACTGTATTTTTTTGCTTTGAAAGTTTTCAGTGAAAGACTATGTGAACTTAGAAATTATTTGCAGATTCCTTTGATTTTACAATGGATTTCCCCCTATATAACCAATTTACTTTTGAACTTAGAAGATTTACGGGACTCTCGCTCTATATAACATCCCCTTTCAATTATTTACTTATTTTTAACATCATTATTAAGGTTTTTCCCTTTACAATAATGGGCAAAACGAATGCTGTTCATTCTCACTACTAAGAGAACTCATCCGAACATCATAGATTTCCTGTAGAATTGTTCATTTGGTAAAGATTTAAGATTTTTATTTATTATAGCATGATGGTTTTGTTATTTGCTGTTCATAAATGAACCTTATTTTTGCAAGTCTAGATATCTGAAGTAGGAAAGTATACACATTATTGACGGAATATTGGATATCAATAACACAAGATAGTGTTTCTATACAAATGATCCATTTGTTTTGCACACTAAATAGAATTGCAATAATAGATAATAAAGCCAACACACTGGCTTAAATAATCACTGCAGGTCCTGAGCAAGTCAAAATGAAGATACCAAGAAGTCACAAGACAATTTTCTCTCTCAGTACCTTGAACATTTTTAATATGCATATTTAAATAACCCTTTCTTTATCAAACCTTAAATTGTAGCTTGTCCCTTATAGACTTACTTTATACACTAGTCAGCAACTCTCCTTTCATTTTAATTTAGAATTAAACAAGTTCCATTTAGTAAGGAAAAATGATTTAGAATATAAACAAGCATCAAAATGACAGGTGCATTTACAGAAGAAAGCTGAGCATCTAAAGGGCTTTTAGTGGAATCCTGTCGCAAGACAGAATTCTTTCTACCCCTGAGTAGAGTCAGCAAGGGCTCCCATAACTGAACTTTATCACAGAACACAGACTTGCATGGCTGAAGAAGATAGTGCTTCTGTGCCACATGGAAATTGTGTGGTGAGCTTGGCAGTACCGGCAGGCATTTCAGTGAAAAAGCAGATAAAGAGAGTGGCAGGATGTTTGCCTCCATGGGGAATGGATAAATAGCTAAGAGACTAAAAATAGACAATGCCATATTTTCTATTAATTGAAAATAAAATGATGCCTCTTCTCCCACTTCCTTTTGATGAATATTAATCACTTCATGCTATTTTAAACTTATGAGCTGTACTAAAATATCTATGGTACACTGTGATACAAGACTGTAATTTTCCACATTTGCATTGCTTAAAACTTATGAATCATAAAACACTGTCATATTTTATGAAAATTTGTGTTAGTCTCAGTCACTTAATATATACACATGTGTATATGTAGCCATCTAGTAAATATTTTGTTTATTTCTATTGTGAAACCTTATGACATACACTAGAATCCTTTTCTCCTAACATAATTACATACAGATAATTATGAATATTAATGTAGTTGAAAAATTAACAAGTTATACTGTCTATTTTATAAAAAATGAATTCCTATTTAGAAAGAAGAGACAGCATTTTCAAAATTACTAATTTAAATGCTTAATTTATCACTTACAATTATAAGTAATAAATGTATTTACTACCCTAGAAATAAAATGATGACCCCCTAGAGTACAATTTATATGAAAAACAATGTAATCACCATTAAGAAACTGGTTCTACATACCCTGGTTATCAAAGACTTTCTTACACTTTGGTGATATTGAGTCTCTTCGGTGACCAAGCATGGTTATATTAAATTGTTGCTTGGTCTCTTCAAAGACAAAAAAGGGACCTCACTTTGATTTTTCTGTAAAAAGACAAAAAAGGTTCTGGTTTGTACTTTATTGCCTGAGTATCAAGTCTCATTGATGGGTTTGGGTTTTATATTCAGACATTGTTCTTGTAACTAGCCCTGATCACTTATTTAAACAACAGCTACTTTATCTCATGACCAAGGGATGGGAGGGAGAGTTTGCGTAGCAGAAAAGAAATATATTGTGTATTCTTCATGATTGGTAAGGCATTTTATTAATATCAGATTTACCTTTTAAATAAAAGAGAGTTCCCCTATGGGAGCAGATCTTTCTAACTTAGATTATTTTGCATGTCAGACCACTCCAGTAGTTTTCAGAAGCTTCCCTGGTTCTGTTCACTGAGCAGCACGCTGGTGATGGTAATAACGAAAACGTAGACCTGATAGTGAAATTGTATATGTCAATATCCCTAATAAAAGCAAAAGGAGCAGGGCCATTTATGTTATCACAATAATACTCTCTCACTTCACACCTCATTCCTAAATATAATTAATATAGGCTCTATATCAGAGCTGAAGGAATGAAGGGGCAGGATTTATTAAGTATATTCCCTAGTTAATCAATTTCAATAATTCACAAATACTTGATAAAACCTTACTCATACCTTGAGTTTGTAGTTTTTGATATTTTTCATATTACAACAAGTCTTAGAATCATTGAAAATTAAATAAGACATTGAACTTATGGTCATCTTAAGGCTAAATAAAATCATCAGCTAGATTGCTACCATAATACTAGGGATGCCAACAGAACCTTTTAAATTGTGGGCTATCTAAGACTAAGAGACCATTCTTCTGGATTTTGTAAATACCCTCGCTCTGCTACCAGAAGTCTCCACAGAGTCATCACAACTTTAAAATAAAATTTGATATTGATGCTCATTTGACTACTCTTACTCTTTAATTCTTTTCAGTATGCATTAAAATGCAACAGTTTTATTTACAGTTACAAAATTAATCATCTGTATTTATAGAGAAAAAAGTTTATGGAGAAACAATTTTATTATCTCCTAAATATTGTAATTAAAATCTAAATCACCAATATTTTATAGCACAGAACAGTAAAGCTCACTAATCATTTACTTTAATTGCTCTAATCAATTTGCAAAATGTCACTAAAAGTAATTATATTGCTTTTTCATGAGGTTAGTTTTGATAACACGTTAAATATTAATATTGGTTTGGAGCATTATATCCTCTCTAAGTAAATTTTTGCTTATTTATGAATATTTTGATGAGATATATTAAACTACTAAATTTTTCTGTGATAATATATTTGCAAGAGTTTGAAAAAGAATTTTATGGAGTTGTAATATCTAAAACAGGCAAAACATCTTTTGTTGAGTGCTCAATATTATCAGATAAATCTGAGCTCGTTCCTGGGATAACTACATCTTTGAATCACTTGAGAACTGTGTTTTATTCTTACATAATTAGACATTAGAGATATTGGACCTCCAAAGCCACTTTACAGACACCGTCCCCAAGGAGAAGGTTATGTTTGCATTGAAAACCAGCATTGGTTGATGAATTCTTAAAACTAATAGTATTACTTGAACAAAATTGCTACTATGTTAAAAGCATGCATTGAGTCATTTTATAATGTTATTGTGCAGTTATCGATTCTGCATGAAGTATGGCGGAAAGTTTAGTTGTCACATTCATATAAGTAATCGTAAAGAATGTCTCATATTTAGGGTTATTAATGTGATAAGATGTTTGTTCACATAAAAATGTACCTAAGGATACTTAATTTGAAAATATATTTGAGATAAACTATTGGAAATTCTAACTCAAATGCAAATGTCTTTTAGGTACTATGCTTTACAAACAGGAGAAACATCCTTGTGACCAACCTCATACTTGGATGTTGACAAGTCTCAATATCTGCATAATAGAAAAGGACACTAAATCCAAAATTGTACAACCTAAAAGGCAAAGCTTCATTTAGTGTGGACGTGTATGCCCTAGTATGTTATATAATATACATATAGCTTGTCAAAATGTATCTATTATATTGATTAGCATTATTATTTACTATATGCAAATAAGGAGATAAAATAGATATGAATAAATTTAATTAAATGTTCACAGAAAGACATCTTGCAATTCACCTTGTCTTTTTTATTATATTTATTTTATTATATTGAGGTACCTAGAAGAAAAAAAAGATAGAAAAGCATAAAAACAATATATGTAGCCAGGGAAAAAATTTTCTACGTGAGAGTTCATGAAATTCAAACTAGCCTACAACTGTGAAACGCAGCTTGGTCTTGAACTTGTGGCCTAGCCTGACCTAGCCTCTCAAGTCCTGAGATTGCAGTTATGTCCCAAGGCTGAACTTAATGAATATATTAAAGAAGTATTCGGAGAAGGTGAATGCATGAAGTTAATGTGATTAACATGGAGTGGAGACAAGAAAATATGGCATGACACTTGTAAAGAATAAATTAAATTTGGGTAGAAGAGGAGAGATACAACTGGTAAATGGTCAGATGGGAAGGATGCTCAGAACTGATAATCAGATGGGAGGAATGTTCAGAACTGATGTTAAAATGGAGAAATACTCAGAAGTGATCAAAATAAAAGAGAAAAGAACTGCAAAATCCAATCTGAACCTGTGTCAAAAGAGGAGATGTAAGCCCATATGATGGGATGCATGCCTTCAATTCCAGGATTTAAGAGGCAGATGTGGGAAGTTTTCTGAGTCTGTGGCCTCCCTGCTCTACAAAGCTCATTTCAGGGCATCCAGAGACTCCTGTCTCAAAAAAGACAAAATGGTAATTTTTGTTTGGGACAGGGTTTCTCTGTATAGCACTGACTGTGCTAGAACTTGCATGCTCTGTAGACCAGGCTGGCCTTGAACTCAGAGATCCCTGGAGTACTGGGATTAAAGGAATCTGCCACCACCACCTGGCTGAACATGTTTTACATTTACACAATGCAATTTTACTCAGCTGTAAAACACAGTAACCTCAAAAAAATTGCATGCTAATTGATGGAACTAGAAAAAAAAATCATTCTGAGTGAGGTAACCTAGAAGGAGAAAGACAAACATAGAACATACTCACTCATAAGTGGTTACTAGGAGTAAAGTATATGATAACCAACATACAATCCATAGCCCCAGGGAGACTAGATAACAAGGAGAGCCTGAAGAGGGATACATGAGTTTCCCTGGGAAGAGAAAGTATAATAGATCTCCTGGGTAAATTGGGGAAGGGGTGGAGTGGAGGATGGAGGATGGGAGTCAATTGGGCAGGCTGTGTGAGGGAAGAGTATTGGGGGCAGGACTGAGGGAGAGAATTAACAAAAGAGACATCTTGATAGGATGCCATTCCGGGGTTAGAGAGAAACCTTGTGCTGGTGGAAACTACCAGGAATCTACAAGGATGACCCCAGCTAAGACACCTAGCAATTGTTGAAAGGGTTCTTGAACTGACTAACCATCTACTGTAATCAGATTGGTGGCCACCCTAATTGCCATCAGAGATACTCTATAAAGATACTGAAGGAAGCAGATTCAGCCAAACATGGGACCAAGCTCAGAGAGGATTGCTGAAGAAAGGGAGGAGGGACTGTAGGAGCCAAGGGGTGAGGGCTCAAGGTAATGGGTGGGAACAGAGGGGATCAGAGACAGCTGACCTGAGTTCATGGAAGCACATGAACTCTGGACCAACAGTTGGGGAGTCTGCATGGGACTGACCTAGGTCCTCTGCACGTGTGTGACCATTATTTCGCTTGTTCTATAAATATCCTAGCAGTGGGATCAGGATCTGTATCTGGTGTTTAGCTGGCTTTTGGGTACCTGTTCCCTATGCGGGATTCCCTTGCTCAGCCCACTGGTACAATACTGGTAAAGCTCTTTATAGGGTAACCAACTTCTATTGATTGTATTTGAGGCCTGTACCATAGGAGGTAAATAGTTCCAGTATTAAAGACATGGGCACAGTACATGGCCAAGTTAAATCATCAGCCATGAAGCAATGTATAGCTGATGTTTTTCTAAATAGATTTTTATCAAACAGCCATGTCAATATTTGTGTTCCTAACAAAAGATCAATACTGCTTTCATCTTTGATTAGAAATGTTGCATGGAAAATTGTTGGGGGGTGAATAAACCCTAAGGATGTGACAAAGTTTTGGATACAACACAACAGTGACCAGTTATACAAGATTTGCTTAATATAAAGCCAGGAATAGGAAGTCAAGAGGAGCTACTTAGGTCAAACCCTATTTGAACAGCAGTTTATTGCTGGCTTTTGGGAGAGGGGAGGCACGGTGTTTGTTTAGAAATTCAGCTGTTGAAAAGTTGCCGTTACTCCAGTAGATGAACCCATGCACATGTGGTCCCCACTGATGGGGATCCGTGGGTTAAACAGAAAAGTATCTATACAGCTACTTTGCTATATCAGCATAATTACATACTACAGTCTTAAGTCTTTGAAGTCTTATCCAGATATATAAGTAAATAATAATTAAAAAAGGCAGATTAAAAGTTGAGGTAAAGTTGTGATTTGAGGACTAGGATGAGTAGCAGGAGAGAGGTGAGGAATATATGCGTACAAGATACACTGTTTAAAAAACAATCTTACAATTACTGGTTCAGAAAAATGACAATCTAAACGCAAAAAAAAGAAATGTCACTCCATATAATTCTGACTGTTTATCTCTGCTCACACTCCCATCTGATGCCAGAGGAAGCCTCTCTAATGACAGCTGGACAAGGCACCAATCTATGAGTATAGCAGAATAGCATTGGGAGTCATTTTATCGATTTTGTTGTTGTTCTTCTTGTTCAGTTGTATTTGTTTCTACCCTAGGTCTCTGGGATATCCAGTCTCAGAATACTGGCCATCGAGGCAGTATAGAGCGTGGGCTCCCTCTTGTCCTAAACTTAAATCAGATATTGGTTGACCACTCCCACAAGGTTTGGGCCACCATTCTAAATCAGAGGTCTCCATCTAGTCTCTCCCATCCAAGCTCTGTGAATTTCATAGACGGGGCAGGGGAGAGATTGTAGGAGCCAAAGGGGATGGAGGACATCAAGAGAACATGGTCCACCTAACCAAATAAGCAGGACTCATAATGGTCATAAAGATTCAAGCAACAAGCATGAAGCCTGCATGTGTCTGTAACAGCTTGGTGTTTGTAGGACTATTAACAGTGTGAGTCCCTAATCTTGGATTCCTTTCCTCCTATTGAGTTGCCTTATCCAGCCTTGATATGAGGGCTTTGGACTTGTCTTATTACATCTTGTTTTGTCTGACTGGCTGTCATCTCTTGGAGACCTATTCTTTTCTGAAGGTAAATGGAGGGGACACAGATCTGGGAAAGAGGAGAGGCGAAGGGACTGAGAGGAGTGGAGAAAGGAGAAACCTCACTGTGGATGTATTGTATGAGAGAGGAATCTGATCTATTAAAAATGAATGTAAGAAAGAAAAACAGAAAGAAAGAAAGCAATGAATAAATGAGTGAAATTAATGAATTAATTTAGGAAAAGCATCCCATTAGCACAAATTTAAGTCATTTTATAAGTGTGTCTGATACAGAAAGAGTGTGAGTTTTTAATATTAGCATATCTAAAAGAAAAGAGATTCCAAAAATAAAATCATTTATTTATTTGAGACATTTTAAAATATTTTATTATGTCAAATTTTCTAATAATATTAAAGTCTATTCTAATCTGAGCTCAAGATATATGTGTGTGTACATGTATGTGTAGGTCTATGTACGTGATAAATAACATATTTCTACCTAAAAATTTAACCTTTAAGTTAAAAACTGCAATGGTGCTGCTCACCAAAAGTTGTCCAAACACACTAAATCTCGAACGTGCAACTCACAGCTCACCTGCCATAGGAATTGTCACGTCAGTCTTCTAGCAGTTTCTTCTTCTCTTTTCCTATATTCCGATTTCACAAACCCTACTGATTTCCTCTAGCAAGTGTTTTGCTTCTTCTATCCATTTTTTAAATCAAATCATGTCTCATCATAGCCGCAACATTGTTTACATAGTAATAAGTCATCTTACATGGATCTCTGTTTGCCCACCTGATCCTTCTGAACAATGCTCTATGCTGCAACACAGGCACTGTGGCCGAAGTAATCACTCAAAATGCACCCCACGGTGTGGTGATGTGTTTCTTCTAAATTTCCTTCAGCTGAAGGTGTCTTTGAAAGCCAGCATGCACATAACCATTGAAAAAAGGATAAATACTTACTTTCCCACAGAATAAAAGACACCTTCTTTTCAATCCAGGAAATACTCATTTATGCAATGAGAAAAAAAGATAATAGTGACTGATAAATTCATTTTTTTCTATTTGAAAATGTTTATAGACATTTGAGTACATTATGAAGGTTTGTGGGTTGATATATCAACCGACAGAAATAATGTTCTTCCTATTTCATGTGCCAGAAAATTCCTGTGATGAATATCTTATTTTGTGAAATATATTCAAGATTATTTGATGGCTCATTTAATTGCTGATTCATTTGGGAACACTGTGAAATTCTATAGAAGAGAAAGTCTTGAGAAAGGCAGAGGACTAGTGACAATGGTGGTAGAAATGGAGAAGAGTCTGATGAAATAAACATGGTCAAAAACATGATATATTTGTATGAAAATTGACTTGTGAAACCTGCCACAGTCATACTGAGTCAACGCCAAGATGAAAAAGCAAAGCCAATCTCCATTAGCTAGTAAGAAATAGAATCCTTTCAATTTTCACTCATAATTAAGTTCTTTTAAACACTAATTAGAAAATGACTATATTGTGTGTGCTAAATGAATGCATAGGAGTTCCGTCTTACCGAAAAGCATTAACGTTAACAACAGGAACTTCTGGAATTATAAATTGGAGTAGAAAATAATAAAAAATAATACAAGCTAAGGAGAGAAATTGATAGTCACAGATCTGGAATCTGTAGAGTAACTAAGAAACAAAACATTAGCTTTAGTATTAAAGACTAGAAATTTTGTTTTTTTTTTAAATTTTTTATTGTTTTTATTGAGCTACATATTTTCCCCGCTCTCCTCCTTCCTCTTTCCTCCCCTTCAGCCCTCTCCCATGGCCTCCATGCTCCCAATTTACTCCAGAGATCTTGTCTTTTTCTACGTCCCATGTAGATTTGAAAGAGACTAGAAATTTGTAATGCACAGAACCAAAAGGCAGATTACAGGCTGAGTTGTGTGTGGTCCCTACCATAATCTAGACACAGAATTTTTCACCGAGAATAAAAATGAAATATTTTTGTAATAAGTCATGAGGGTCTGCCTTCAGTAAGGGCACACCTGTGGATAGAGAGTAGGAAATAATGACGTCTCCTGCACGTATTAGTAAAATCAGCAAACTCATCCCATAGAAACTAGAAGCTTGAGGAGTTCTGCAGAACATTTCTGCTGCCCCCACCCATGCATTCTGAGACAACGTTAAGACTATTAATCCATGAGTGGATAATAATGCTTCTTTAAATCATGCTAGTCATCAATTATTAACAGAATTTTAAAATACCCTAAGGACGTCACTCTAAAAATTCTAATAAAAGACTAACTGGTAGATTTGCATATTCATCTTTAGAAAAAAAATTATCTGTGAGTTTTATACTTAGATCATTCTTAAATGTACCTTTTGAAAAATTTTAATTGATATGTGCTTTCTATATTTATAATATAGGGTGCAGTGGGATAATTCAATACCTGTATATAATATGTAGCAATCTGATTATGGTACTCAACATACAGAGAACCTCAAACATCATTTTTTCCTACTGTCCTGTTTTAATAACACATAATTAATTGCTAACAATCATGATTATGTGAATACAGTAGGAGAACAGAAGGCTTTCCCCCTCTTCCCTTACCTGGTGCACTCCTGGAACTGTTCCTTCTAAGGGTCTATGACACACATTCTCCTCCAGTTCTGTAAGGTCAAAGCCTGAGCCTTTATGTAAAATGGAGGGGACAAGGCATTGTCTTTTAGCATATTTTCCATCAGTCTCTGGCTCCTGCTGAAAAACAAGTTCCAAAAAGCAGAGAGCAATGGAAGGAAGAACACAGAGACTACTTGCTTGCTCAGAGTGAACAAGATTGTAAATCTCTCTTTCAGTATAGCTATTTCTTCTAGCCATTGCTTTGACCTGTTGTGGTAACCTAAAGAATACCTTGGCCTGTATTCATGGTAACGAACTAAGGGTCCAGTGATGGCCAAGTCTTTGACAATAATAAGGGAGTTGTTTATATTACCCAGTAGAAGGATCAGAGAGTCATTTTGTCCACACTTGATACTATGGCCATCATTCCTTCCAACTCCCCACCTGTGCTGCATATAATCCTGCACTAAATTAACTTAGTGTGGGCGCCGATAAAGGCTTGACTGGCCATTGGGAATTTTGAAGGCTGTAGCTGACTTTGTGTCATGATTGTTCCTACAACCAACCTCCACTATATTAAGTCAAAGGCTTCTTAAAAACATCCACCTCTTTATAGTGAGTGAATGATCTTATTTTGAGTGATTAATAAGTTCTGCCTGAGAAGTCTTTGGTTTTTCAGTTTCTTAAAAATCCATGTCAAAGAAAAGATGCATTTAATTTGTATCTTTAAAATGTTTACAATATTAAAAGCTTCATGCTTTTCATTCAGTATCAAAAGAGCATTCTCAAAAATTTTCTTTCAGATGTCCATCTTTTGTGTAAAATATATGCTCAGTTTACAATATAATTTCCTGTAAGTTTTTATACTCATTTTCAAATTTATATTATTTGTTTTTTTTTTNCCACCTGCCTCTGCCTCCCAAGTGCTGGGATTAAAGGCATGTGCCAGCACTGCCTGGCCAAATTTATATTATTTGTAATTATCTTTTATTCTCATTAATCAGTCTTTCACTGAGTTACTACAATTGCTTTATTTAAAAAATTAACTTGTATTCCATCAGTCTCCATTCTGTTTTCAGTATTCTCTTTATGTCAGGTGAAGTTCATTCCCTAAATGAGTTCATTGTTTACAAAATGGATTTGGTTACAATAGGCCCCCAAATTTGCACGCACATTTTGAAACTATCTTGTCAACTTTTAAAGAAACCTGCCGATATTTTCATATTTTGATTGTCATTGCAAGAGGCAAACAGTCTGATATGAGAAGAAACAATTAAAACATCTTATCCCTGTGGACTATCTCCTTATCTAATAACAAGGTGCGGCTCTCTTAGTTTGCAGTACCTGAGTATTAACAGGTGAACTCATTCCTACTATTTCATGTTACTTACGCTGTTGTTTTAGGTTTCTTGTAGTGAGCAAGCTCAAGGTTTTAAATTTGATCTCGAGCATCACTGAGTGAATGGATTGATAAATTATTAATAACAAGGTGTTCTGTTACTTAACTAT
>LOJH01025931.1:0-18575 GCA_001685095.1 Ellobius talpinus
GAAAAGCAGGCCTGCTCCCCTTATCACTACAGAGGCGGGCTATTTACCTTGGCTACAGCTGGCCACCTGGCCCCTTCCTCTCACAACCGCAGGTTATCTGGGTGGTTATTATAATTGCACAGGAGTGTAATCTCCCTTCATTGGTGGCTCAATCACTTGCTCCAAGACTTGACAATTTTTTTCAGAGATTTATCCTACTCTGCCGTTGAAAGAACATGATCCTTTCCCCTATGAGAATAATGAAAAATTGGAATAATGAAGCTAAAACGGAAAAAGCAGAAGAAACCAAAACAACCTGATTTTAAAATAATTTCTAAATTTCACCATGAAGACAGTGAATACCAGAATTAAATCTGGCAGTGTCCAGATAATTAAATTATTGTAGGGTAATGTGAATATAACTATTTCCAAAAGTTAGAGGCAAAGAGACGGAACACATAGGATCCAAAGTGTAGCTTCAGGAGATTCAATCTACACAGTCACACATACACACACACACACACACACACTCACAAGAAAAAAACACTCCTAAACAAAGAGTAGATCACAGCAGGGAAAGCCAAAAGTCAAGCAAACACAGAGGAAAACTTCTGTGACAGGGAAGCATCAGAGTCTCTCAGAATTCAGGAGACACAGAAATTTTAGAAAAAAAAAGGCTTAGAAAAGGCAATGTTCCATGCATTCAGGAAGAGAACGGTGAGCACTGTGGTTATAACACCAGAAAGAGGCTGCTGTCGGCTCCAGTAATGCTTTGTAGATCTCAGAACAAGGAGTACTGTTCCAAGACTCCTTTCTCTGGTGGCTCTAGCAATAAGGACAACAGACCTTCTTAGCCATGAAAGACTTGGGATGTAAACCACCCACACACCTCTCCCCAGACCATCAGCTGGAGACGTGTGCCAGCTGACTAACAGAAGGCAAAAGCAAAGGGTTGAAATATGAGAATGTTATTATGCGAGACCGGAAGTGAGCCGTGCACCCAGTGGGCATAGCGAAAACTTAACTATGGTTTCAATAGGCCATCACAGCCTCCTTCTCAGGCATGACTCCAGGAGACACAATGTGTAGGAGCAGGTCATTAATTTCATAGTCACTCTCAAGATGTAAATTCTGTATTTCATAAATAGAAATAGAGAACTAGCAGGTGCAAAGAAAATCTATGGTGATATAATGTCTGATCTCAGAGTAGAAACATAATTCATTTTAATCATAAAATGATTAAAATATTGTACATTATAACCATACCCAATAACATTAAAATGTAACACATTCCATTTTAATAAAAAGCTTTGAAGACCTGGAAAATACTGGGGATGTAGTTCAGTTAGTAGAGTGCTTGCCCAACATTCATGAATCCTCAAGTTCTGTCCCTAGCAAGACCGGGTGTGATGGGATATACCTATAACTCAACACTCAGGAGGTCAGAGGATCCCAAGTTCATGGTACAAGTTCAAGTTCATCTAGTACATACCAAGTCTGAGAAAAGCACAGCCTGAAAAAAATTAGTACATATGCTACTAAAACATGAAAATGATAACATGGGAAAATGGGAAATTAATAAATAAATAGACTATATATTTACATACTTATGTATTATAACTATTAAAATACAGTTGTAAAGCATAATTCAGGTGTTCAACTAATAAAATATTACTAGTTTATTTCCTGAGAATTACTTTGGAAATCTGAATAAATTATCCAATCTCTTTATAGAAACAATCATCTAACAGGTAGTAGGTTAGAAGAGTAACACTGTCTTTGCTCCTTTCTTGTTAGCATCATGAATGCCATGCCCGGACCACTGGTACAGACAGATTCCACAGAATACTGTGATGTCACACTGGCAAAATTATCTGTAACTACAATCCTACTTGATACTGCCTGGGTAGATGACTGCTCCCTCTGCTTTCCAGATTAATAGCACAATGGTGACTTCTGGCACTGCACAGGGGGCTTCTGCTGTCTAGGTGCCCAGTCTATCAGTGTGAGGGTAAGACACACCAGCAAGCATGCCAGTGCTGTGCCATGTCTCCTCTCAAGATGGCACTTAGTAACATCTGCATTATACAAGGCATCCTTCGTCTGACTCTTGGCAATAGGTGTTAGCCTGAGAGCGCTGTCATACTGATCTCAAATATTTTATATTAAACAAGTGATAAATTCCATAGTAGGTCCTAACAGCAATGGCCGCTCAGAGGCTAAGAGATGGAGGAAAAGGAAACCTTGGGAAGCGGCAAGCTCGTCCTTGCAACAATCGACAGTTACCGTTTACTATGGAGAGCAACAAAACCGTTTTGGTTCCCTGACTGTAAGTCAGATCTCTGGTGCCCTTTCCAATCGTCATTCCCTTTCAGGGCACTTTGATTCTGTATCTCCCATGTGGAGGCAACAAGGTGCTGGCCTCTGTTTGAACTCCAGTCCCTGCAGAGAAAAAGATTTCCTAACTGAGAAAATAAATACTTTCCAACTTCTTTGTTTGTCTTCCAAGCTCTCAGTGGGCACAGCACTCCTGCTCCCTCTGGGCAGCAGCTTCAACTCTGCCGCTAATTAACCTCTCCTACAGGGTTGCCAAATGAGCTGCTGACAGCCAGCCCTGAGCAACTAGCGAACACCAGGACAACAGACCCGATTGTTAAACTCTTCCATTAAAGTCTAGGCATAGGGAGCAATTGGAGCTGGGACTGGATGCAGTTGAGGAAGGTTGACACCACATGCAGAAAAGGGGCAGGATTTGTGCCTCCCTTCCTCTCCAGCTAGTCACATAGAGCAACCGGATGCTTTCTTCTACTTCAGGGGAGGCAATAAAGAGCCGAAGTGAATTCGACAGTTTCAGAGTCTAGTCAAAAGGAAATGAGAGGTTTTAAAAAGAAGCATCCGTGCCCTCTGGAATTTTCGACCTCCTTAGCTACCTTTCTGCAATATAAACAGACCTGGAACCCAAACATGATTCTATTTATTCACTGATTTGTCTTGGGTAAAGGGAGAGGGGAATGAGCATGACTGGTGTGGATTCTTGACAAGCAGTTAAGAGCAACATCTACAACACGTGTCAGCGCCAAAGTGGTGGGGACACCAGAGTTTATAGAGTCCAAAATGAAGTCGGTTTCCTAAAAGAAAGAGCACACAGGAAATAATTAAGAAATAGCTTTGCCTCTCTTTTAAACATCAAAACCAGTTTCCAGCTCTTATGTGGCCAGATACAGCCACAGGTTTTGGTGACCTTGAAAATGGAGGGTATTAAGTCATGACCTCCATACCATTTTCAGTGGGTTGAAATTCAGAGGGGCCAGGATAAGGCCATAAGGAAAATGAGAAACTCGGAATGATTTATACCTGTTTTTCTTCTTTTTCTTTCTCTACCTGGTCTTGGGATTGCTTCTTTTTCTGCCCAAAGACAATTTACCTTTTCAATTTTGCAACTTTTAACAGCAGTTTTACATCGAGCATGACTATTGGCCCAATAATGCTTTTTCTTTGATTTCTCCTTCTACCCTGACTTCCAGCTTACCCCGCAATGCATGTATCCATGCAGACTATTTTATCTGATAGACAGAAATCAGTAAAACATCTATTTATTGAAACTACGTTCTAATACATTCTTACTGGGAGGTATTTAAAGCTTAATCTGAAGTTAGTATTTCCATTGGTGACCTTCCTGTTTCTGTACGCAATCCTTCAATCATAAGATGATCAATGCCAATTGTTACTCATACTTACCCAATTGTTGGTACTCTTGGCCTGCAATACAGTATTGGGAAGGATTCTCAGAAATAATTCAGCAGTCCTACTGAGTACTACTGATAAATGGTGTCTGTCTTGTCATAAGATGGAAGAGAGCTGGGGACATGCTGCTCCTTCAGACTGTGCTCTCAGCATTCTTTTAACGGATATGTTATTCCACCTCCTTCCCCTGCCAAATGTTAGGCAAGATTTCTAAGAACATGGATCAGGAGTTTTGAAATAAAAAATTCCCAAATAGGACTCTACGTGCTGAGCTCTCGTGTATCAATCAATACTTTGCTTTTAGGGACCTGATCAAGTTCTGGATGTCTACCTCATAACCCTTATTCAACATGCAACCATTTTGTGCCTTCTTGGATTTCCAACTTTCTTGGCTGTTCTACAATATAAACAGACCTTAAATTGGACAGCGATCTTGTTTGAAAAGTACTAATACAAACGTAGGTAGGATTTACTTCCCATAATGTGTCAGTCATAAGAATGGATTCAAAAATTACACTTGTAAACAATCTTCGGGGTCTTTTTTCATTGTTTGAAATTTTTATTTTATGAAAACATGAACTATTTGATCAGCAATTGATTTATTAGGCAGACAATGGACATAAGTCACCCTTTCTGTGCAGTGTGGGCATGGCAACACTGTCTGTGCTCCTCCTCTGGGTCCCTTGAAGGCTGCTCCACTTCAATTCCCCAGTGAACTCTGACATTTAAGTCTTCTTTCCATGCAATTCCCTGCTTCTCCTCATTTTAGGAAGTCAACACAATCTCGTTCTTAAATCTTCCCTCCTCTGTCAACCACTTCCAATCCCAAACTTCAAGCTTAGCTCCTTCAAAGGGATACAGAGCATCTAGGTGAATGTTAAAATCTGGATCCTGGAATGTTCCACCTTTGCTAAGGCAAAGCACTCATTTACAAGCAAAAGTTAGTTCTTTTCTAACATGTTCTATTAATATCGTTACAACTGTCCAAACAATACTCTTGCTGATTTTACCCCAGACTTTCATGTCTTCCTATTTCTAAGGCTTGAGGTCTCCTCCAAGTCCTCACTCTCTTTCTTTCTTCCATTTCATTGACTTAAATTTATGATTTCTACTTTGAGGTCAGTTTTTCAATCCATATGCAATGCCACTGTCAGATATTTTGTTCTAAAGCATGTCCTAGTTTAATATTTTCCTGTTCAGAAATATAGAGAGAGCCCACTTTGTTATGTAAAAAAACTCCCTCCCCGCCATCCCTGTTCTCTACAATCTAGTGCTAATTCAATAATGGCCACCAGCTGTCTCACCCTCCTCCTCTGCAGCCTTCCTTTTCTCGGTCTCTCTTTCCTTTCTCCCTTCCATGAGAACTCACTAAATGATTATAGTGTCTAGTACTGTGCTGAGACTTGGAAACACTAAAGTAAATAACGGTTTGGTAATTGACATATCGAAGCTAGCTGTGGATACGTAAAAACACACCAAACTGTAGTGAGTGTCGTAACAGCAGCAAAGATCAGCATCGCAGGAACATGGAAGCTGAAATTAGTCACCCCAGGACAGGAAAAGAGATCGTCCAGATAAGTGTCACAAAACTAACAACAAACAAACAAAGCCTTAACTTCAGATGTAAGGCTTTTCCAGAGGCTGCATTTCTCTCCCTCTTCCTATATTTTAAATATTCTCCATACAGCCCCCCGCCCCCCGAAAGTGCACGATTAATGAACCTCTCATCACCCTTTCCCTCTCGTTTAAAGATCTCCCACTCCACATTAGTATGCTAAGGGTGTCCTGTAGCATAACTCAAGTTCACCTGAAGACTCAGAAAGAGGCCTTAGTTGGAGAGCGTAATTTTTGCAGACCGACTTAGTAGAAAATGAGTGTAAGCCCTTTTGCCAAGAGTACTGGTGTTCATATAAGAAGGGTAAAGGACACCCAGACACTGCAAAATCTGTCATGTGCAAATGCCAACAGAGATTAACATAATAGACACACAAGTCAAAGAATGACAGTGATGGCCAGGAACTCCTGAAGGCTGGAGAAAGGCATGCTGAGTGTCCATGAGATGCCAGGAATCAACAAGCTGCCAACACCCTCTTCTCAGACTTCTCTCCTGAACACTGAGAAGATGACTGGCTATTGTTTAGAGCCACTCATTGGTGGTAATTTATCCAGTGGCCTAGAGAAACCAATACACTCTCTCAATCCCTTGCAATTTTACCTAGTTATAAAATCCTCCAATATCACGTTTTCCACTGAGCTTGTCCCGAGCGCATTTTCCTAAGCTGACATTTTGGGCTGTGTGTGTGTGATTTCTCCTTTTTTTTTTAAATGTTACTTAAGACTTTCCTGTAAAAATCCAGAATTTTCCATTTTTGTAAGTATTTAACATATTACAAGATTCTGAATGATAGCATAATTTACATATTCCATGTCTTTTAAAATTGGCAAAATTATTATCATCCTTTAGAAGCCTATTTGTTTTTAAACGGGGTGGAGTCTAAAGAGGGGTAGGGGGGATAAACTGGAAGGTGCAGAGAAAAGGGAAACCATGATTAGGATATTTCATGTGAGAAAAAAATCTGTTTTTGGTAAAAAGAAAAAGAAGAAAAAACTTTAAAAATTTTTATTTTAATGTTTTTTTTGTGTGTGTGTGTGTTTGTGTGTGTGTCATGTGGGTGGGGTGACTTCAGAGGCCAGTAAAGGGCATTGGATCCCCTAGAACTGGAATTACAGGCTGTTTTGAGCTCCCTAATGTGCATGCTGGGAACTAAACTTGAGTCCTCTGGGACAGCAGGAAGCTCTTTTAATGGCTAAATGGCTAAATGGCTTTCTAGTTTCTGTTTCAAGCCATTTTCTGTTCCTCCCTGCCTCTCTCCCTCCCTACCCCCTCATTCTCTTCCTCTCTCCTTCCTTCCCTCTCTCCCTCTCTTCCTTCCATCCTCCCTTCCTCTCTTCCTCCCCCTTCCTTCCTTTCTTGTTTTATTTTTATAGTATAGTTTCTCCAACTTTCTTCACCTAAATTATACCAAACAAGACCTGAGGGGGACAAAGAAAGTGCTGAACACTTTTAGGTAGGCATGAAAGATTTCATAAAAGACATTACATTGGCCTGGAGAGGCGAATCAGTGGTTAAGAGCACTGATTGCTCTTCCAGGGGACCCAGGTTCAAGTCCCAGAACCCACAAGGCAGCTCACAACTGTTTTTAATTCCAGTTCCAGGGGACCTGGCACCCATGACAAAACACCAATGCACATAAATTAAGAATAAATATAAAATTTTAATCCTGCAATTTAAAAATGGATATTAAATAAAACCGCATAGAGCACACCCTAAAAATTTGCTGAAGGATTACATAAATAAAACTAAGTCTCTGAAGGAAAGTCCCTCTGTCTATTGATTATAAGCCCAATGTTCAAGTGCAGTGCCTTGTGTAAACTGTAGATCTTCAGAGGTTGTCTGTTGGATGGATGAATGATGAATGGGGTCAAGTCTAAAGACCCCATCGAAATGATAGTCTTACTGAACTATTTCCCTCTTAGGTGAGAAAGGAAAAATAAATTCTTAAATGCATGAAGTTCTTTAAATTGTGATTATATTTATGGGACCATAACATTCAAAACTCAAATGAACAAATGTGATCAATTTACCCCACCTTCTTGTATAGCCTATGAGTAGAACTAAAAGTTTGGGGTTAGAGAGAAGGCTCAGCAGGTCAGAGCATCTGCTGTCCCTGCAGAGTACAGGAAGAGCTCCTCCATGGCAACATCCATAGCTACAGTTCCAGGAGATCTGACGCCCTCTCCTGCTATTCGTAGGCATTACATGCATATGGTATTTACATAACAGCAGTTATGCACACAAAATAAAAATAATATTTTTTAAAATCCTGAAAGTTCATTATTTACTGTTTTTGTTTGCTTATAAACTTTATTCAAAAATTCTGAAATAATGATTTTTAAAAAATTGAGATTCTAAGTGCTTTACCCAAGGTCAGGGGCTCAGAAATCTGCAGAGCACAAATTTCAAATCAGACTCTCCTGGTTGCAAAGCTCATGCTGTTTTCACTATTCCAATTTCACCTGGCTTCAAATCACTTGACTTCTCCTGACTTCAACCCTAGCTCCCGCCCCCCTGCAACACACACTCCTACCAGTTCGAGTCGGTTCCTTTATTTTAACCATCCTGCTAGCTTTGAATTGTTCCTAGGCTTCCCGTCATCTTGTGATAGGAATGCCACCCACTTACGCTGCATCTGACCTCCACCTGGTCCTCGTCAATGTGATGTTGCCTTCATCATCTCTTCAGGGTACTTGCCCTTTCTCTGCCACCTTCCTACACCATCTGGCACATTTTTCTGCCACATGGTGTCCATACATCCTGCCTCCTTATGCTCCCCATTCTGTGAATTCCCTTATATAGAACCCTGTGACAATTTTTCTCTGCTCTTGAATTTCTGATCTCTACTTTCATCCCAAGTTTCACTGCCATGCCCTGTTCTTTCTCATCATATGGCAGCCTATAGAGTTATGATTGCAACATATGTCTATAATTCCTTCATTGTATTGAGAACATCCATCACACTGCCGACAGCACGTTGATTCTGTTCATACGTTTCAAATTTTAGAGGATGGGAGGGTGCTTCCCTGCAAAATGAGCCTACTTTGCTTCACAAGTTGATTTTGAGTGTGTGTGGGGGGAGGGGATCGCTAAATCAAATAGAAAGTTGTGTCATATGAACACACAAGGAATTCTGAGCAAATATTTTTGTTGAATTTCTGGAGATTAAGTTACATATACACAAAATCAAACAAAGAAAACACATATGCCATTTTCTCTGTTCCAGATTTATATAGAATACTTTAAAAAACTGAAATATTTAAATGAACAATAGATATAAATATGACCAACATCTAAAGTTAATAGTTATTCATTTCTACCATAGTTAGCAAATGTAGCTATAAATGTGGTGTGTGTGTGTGTGCATGTGTGTGAGTGTGTGTGCATGTTTAGAGAATGCTATAAAAACAAGTGAAAATCAAGATACCACAGAAGATGTCTCCTATAGAGGAGCACATTGTCCCTTAAAGCCTAGAATACCATTGTCACTTCAAAATCAGTCTTTAGTATCATTTCCATATGGTCATATAAATAGTGGCCTATATTCAAATCTCCTCTATGAACACTGTTTAAGAACTTTGTTCCTAAAATGTATTTTATTATTTAACCATCCAGGATTAATCAAGTTTCATATAGTATACTTGGATAGCTTGCCTTGTTGTTAGTATCTTTAATAGAAAAATAGAAAAGAAAAAAAAAACCCAAAAACCCTGCTAGTGCCCCGATGCACTATGGCTATTCCACAGTCAAATCAGGACTGCTTTATAAAATCTGTCACATTTTAGATATGGTGGAGACTTCCAATTGTCACTGAATTGATGTCTCCACTTATTTTCTCTAGGTTATAGGGATGTCTATGTTAAAATCTGGTTTAATCGCCTGTGACAATGTTTGATGCATGAAATGTGTAATTCACACGATGTGTGTAAGCACCTGTGCAGGGGTATATAAAGCACGGGGTCTGTCCCAGCATTCCATCTCTTGGTTAGGGAGAGAAGATGCAAGCGTCTCATTGCACAGGTCTGTTTTCCCATTGCAGCTGACAAGAAGCCTATAGCAGTGTAGCAGGGGTGAGTTACTCAACATCCAACTGGGTTGTCTTAAAGATTTTAGCATTCACTGATGATCTTTCTGAATACATGCTTGTATTTGAGGCTGTAACATGTTAGTTTTTTTTAATTGCATCATTCCCTGCAGATAGAATTACTATGTGATCTGTAAAGAACACTCTCATCGACTATAATAAAATATGTGATATATACTATATATAGTCTAGAGAGTGTATTTGTTTATATGCATATTGTATATAGTATATAGACTATATGTAGTATGTGTTTATATACATAGCGTATATCGCATATAGTATATAGACTATATGTAGTATATGTGTTTATATACATATCATATATAGCATATAGTATATAGACTATATGTAGCGTATGTTTATATACATATCGTATATAGCATATAGTATATAGACTATATGTAGTGTATGTGTTTATATACATATCGTATATAGTATATAGTATATAGACTATATATAGTATATATGTTATATACATATTGTATATAGCATATATACTACACACATCTTCTTTGGAAAACATTCATGATAGAGGCTTATTTTTCTCTTCCACTACCAATTTTTAAATTGCTCCAAATTGAAGTAATAAGTTTTTCTTGCTTTTATTTTCTTCTTTAGACTCAGAATTTATTTATGCTATTTTCAATTATTTGAGCCATGAGTCTCATTCATTCTCAAGTGACCCCCATTTTGGCTGGTAAACGTGTTTTCAGGCTGATTCCTGCCACCTTTGACACTTCTCCCTTAGGTTTTCAGTGTTTCATTGCTTTCTGGGAAGAGGGTGGCTCAGGCTTTCTCTGTACTTTTCCTCATGGGACATAACAAACAACATTATGCCTATAATTTGTAGCAGGTCATTCTAAATGTAGGTTCGGTGTAACACGAATCCATTGGCCCAAGGAGTCAGCTCTTACCTGCAGAAGAAAGATGCTTAGATGCACGGCCTGTTTAATTCGTTGATAAGAAACAAGAACTACCAGGGCTCTCAGAGCATGTGTGGTGTATCTATCTGAACACATCACCAGCAATGAATCTAGAAACAAGCAGAACTGACAGGGCTCTCAGAGCATGTGTGGTGTATCTATCTGAACACATCAACAGCAATGAATCTAGCATAGCTACAAGTGAATGCTTCAAATTACAGGAACACTAAGCATCATTTCATAGCAGTTATATGACAGTGTATGATCTTTTTGAAAGAAACAAAAGTTCTTTAACTTTTTAATATCCTATTATTTAATACATAAGGGAATTGATAGAAATGGCAACAAAAATATTGGTTTGGTAGGAACCAGAAATCACTTGAAAACTACGAAAAAAATAGATATATTGAACCAAGATGAAACATTGAATATTATATCGTTGTAATATCGGACGAGCGTTTTTAAAATACATTTTTCTACAATTGATCGCCAATAGTTAGAGATTCAGGATTTGTTATAAGTGTCAGAAATTAGAATGGGCCTCACATGGTTATCATAGACAAAGCTTTATAGGGACATTCTTTCAAAGGATAGATGAGGATTTAGACATTTGTATCTGTTTATCATATTGCGACTACCACATAGAAAAATGAAAAAAAGCACCCTCTAAATAGTAGAAGCATGCTAAGGAGGTTAAGCAAACTGCTGGAATTTATAATGAAAACATGTAGGCATTCCTGGAACAAAATGAAGCTAATGAGTCACTCATGGATCTGGAATTCTGAGCAGAGATCAAACTCCAACCAGATGTTAATAAGAGTAGTGCCAAACAGGAAGTGTGCCATCTTGGTTTTCAAGAACAAAAGCAGAGATAATGTGGGCACCCTGACTCCGTGGTGAAATGTGCTGATGTGTTTCCTGCTTTCTTTCCTCTGGAAAGCAGTGAGATGGGCTATGTTTACCATGTGCTCACATGTGTTGTTTATTCTTTAATACACATATGTATTGCTTCAAATCAATTTACAGATATCAAAAAACCATAATTTTTAGTTGCCATCTTTACTGAAATAACAGTGAATTTTACCTCAGGTGTTTGCTGTGGAATTTGGAATCGTCCGTTTCCCAGCTGGAAGGAAAGTTTGGAGCTGGTAAGCTGACTTCAGGTTCCTTCCATGGCATCTTGCTTTTCCCAATTTGTTAAAGGCTGTTTATCTACATATGTATTTCAAGCTGTATAGTCAAGCAAGGCCTCCTTTCCACTGTGTCTGAAACAGGAAAGACCAAGGCCAAACAGTCTTTCCTCTTATTAATGGCTTTTACGTTTTGGCATAGCAAGACCTCTTTGAAAACTTAATGCAAACTGTAGACACTATGCTTGGAAGGTATGAAATTTTGAGATTATTTCTTGGTCCCTGAAGCTCACTCCTGGAGAGCTGTGAACGAGAGGAAGTGGATGGCAGTCTCCATTCATGTAGGCAAGCCTGTTGTGACTAGAAGGGAAAGGAACAGAGCAATCCGATCCCGCCTCTCGCTAAGTGAACATATACATGCACGACTGCCAGGTATCAATGAAACTCTTTTCAATTCTTTGAAAACTCACAAGAAGAAGAAGACAATAGCAGCACCCTTAGGTATTTCCACACAGCCTTCAAAGTATGACTTAAGAGTTAGAAACAGAAAATAAGATACTAGTTGTTAAAAAGGAACCCAGAAGAGATCGTTGCTTACAGCACATTTCTAAAAGCTACCAGCCACCATTCCCGATTGTCGGTGAGTTGGAATTGAGTAGCCATGATAGTACAATATCTCAGTTGCTCTCCTAGGAGCTAGCCGTTCAATTTCTTGGCAATCTAGGAAAATATTCTGAATTGCTAGCCATGCTTAAAATCCTCCTTTCTGCTGGAGTAGAAACAGTTTTCAGCATTCACGTGTATTTAATTCTTTGTTATTTGATCAATTGGCTTTTAATGTCCTTACACACTTCTGGGGAAAAAAAAACAAATGAACAAACAATAGCAGTCATCAAACTTTCTTTCTAAAAGATGCTGGCTAAACCAAGTCCTTCACAAAGATTTTTATCATGATTTTCAGGCAATCTGACCTCAAAGGATCAGCAAGTTACTCTTCTTCCATGCCTTCTCGTTTCCTACTGTGTCCCGCCTCCATGGCTCACCATGCTGAGCTACCTGCCTGAAATGTTTTCCTTTTCTATGTAATCAGGAGTCACTTCTTCTTCACATCTTGGTCATTCTACCTCTCCACCTAGAAGCCTTTTGCCTTTCATCCATGCAATCATTGTCTCTCCTGTTGTTCCATTCCATGGTTCTTTATTGGAAATCAGGAAGAGAAGAAACACAAAAGTTCTGAAGGCCATGCAGACTAACATTACACCAGTGTTTCCACCCATGTATCTATGCAGTTGTGGTGCTTACCATAGCACCCAGTGTTTAATAAGGAGGGAAAGAAGATGGGAGGGAAAGAGAGAACAAGGAGAGAAGGGGAAAATTGTTCAAAAGGATTGGTCATTTTTTTTTTGCCCATCATTGTTGTTGAGACAGAGTCTCACATAGCACTGGTTGGCTTTGAGTTGTTGTTCAAAGATTCAGATGTACAAACAAAAATCTAGATGTAGAACTCTTGCCTCTGTCTCCAGTACTATGTCTGCCTGAATGCCACCATGTTTCCCACCATGACGACAATGAACTAAACCTCTGACCTGTAAGCTAGATCCCATTTAAAGTTTCCTTTCTCAGAGTTTCCAGGGTCATGGTGTCTATCCAAAGGAATAGAAACACTAACAAAGACAGTGGTTGTCACTGTCTGTGTAACAACTTACATATGTATATAACATATTACATATGTATATGAACATTACAGGTGTATGCCACCATATTGGTTTATGTGGTACTAGTGATCAAATCCACCCAAGCTCTCATGTCTTCTAGGCTAGTATTTACCATACTTTACAACTGAGTATTTTTTATTTCAAAATTTAACATATATTTTCTTGATAAAGCATAAATGTAATGAAGCATATCTTTTAAAAAATATAGTTGACATTTTAAGTGAGCATAATTGATATAAAAACTACATATTTTAATATATACACATGTGGTAAGCTTGAAAGCTCTACATACAAACACTCAACCATCACCACATCCAAGATAACATACTAACAAACCCCAGAATTGTTTTGTGCCCCTGTGTTTTTTGTCTATTTTCTTAGAACAACAGTTAACACAAGGTCTACTCTCTTAAATCTTGCAAAGTGCTATATTATTGTAGCTATACGCACTATGCTATACAACAGTCTCCTAACACAGCTCATCTCGGGCAACTGAAGTGTTAGGACCACTGAACAACTCCCATTCCCTTTACCACCTAGCTCATGACAACTGTCTTAGGGTTTCTAGTGCTGTGAAGGGACGCCATGGCCAAGGCAACTCTGATAAATAAAGCATTAAATGGGGACTGGCTTACAGCTCAAAGGTTTAGTCTATTACTATGGCGGGAAGCGTAGTGGCATGCAGGCAGACATGGTCCTGGAGAAGGACCCAAGAGTTCCACATCTGGATCTTCAGGCAGCAGGAAGAGGGAATGACACCAAGCTTTCCTGGAACTTTTGAAACTTCAAAGCCTGAGCCAGTGACACACTTCCTGCAGCAAGGCCATCCCCTTTTCTTAACAGTGCTGCTGCTGGTAGGCCTATGGGGTCATTTTCATTCAAACTACCACAGCCACTAACGAATTGTTGGAAGCTGATAAAGACCGCTTATAAAAATGATGTCATCAGGACTATAGAGATGGCTCAGTGGTTACGAGCACTTACTGATAGTGGTCCCAGCACATACTTGGGAAGATCACAATTGCTGTTACTACAGCTCTAGGGAATCTAATGTCCTCTTCTGACTTGCTTAGACACCTGCACGTGTGTGTGCTTACACACACACACACAGAGGTGCACGAGTACACACACGTAATTAAAAGAAGAAGAGAGACTAGAGAGATTGGCTTAAAGATTTGGAGCATTTGTTGCTCCTACAGAGGACCAGGGCTCAATTCCCAGCACCTATGTGTTGCCTCAAAACCATTCATAGCTCCAGGGGATCCAATGCCCTTCTGTTTTCCACAGGCACCAGGCACACACGTTTTACACATTCAAACATGCATGTATAACATTCGTGTGTGTGTGTGTGAGTGTGTGTGTGTGTGTAATTTTTAAAGTTTTAAGTAAAGTTTAAAACAAAAAATGAAGTCGTGCAGTATTTCCTCTTCTAGAATTGATTATTTCCCAAAATGTCCTTTGAGCTCATCTATACTTTTCTAATGGTAGGAATTCCTTCTTGTGATAGGCAATAATCTTTGTAAATATTTTTGACTGTTCATTTGTTGATAAGCAAACACTGTCCTACATAATTTCACCATTGAGAAGAGGGCTATCATGGAAACAGTTAAGCAGCCATTCCTTTGAGATACCGATTTCAATTCCTTTGAATATATTTCCAGGAGGCTGATTTCTATATGATATGACAGTTCTATTTCTAAAGTGCTGTTGTAAGATAGTGTGGTCATTCTACTTTTAATTTTTCAAGGAAGCTGCATCCATGCTTCTATGATAGCTGCCCCATTTTAACCTCTCTACCAAAAAGGCATAAACTTTCAATTTCTCCACCTCTACTAACATTTACCTTTTGCATTTTTGGTAACAGTGATTTTGAAGGTTTGAAGAACAGTGACCTCCATTGACTCAATCATATAAATGCCTTAGTCATTAGGCAGTGCCCCTGCTTGACAGGGATTAGGAGATATGGCTTTCTTGTACTCTGTGTGACTTTGTTGGAGGAAATATGTCACTGGGAGTGGGCGTTAGAGTTTGAAATGCTCAAGTTAGGCCCAGAGCCTGTCTTCCTGCTGCCTGGGGGATCCAGATGTAGATGTTCCTCCTCCAGCATCCTGCCTGCCTGTGTGCCACCATGCCTCCCACCGTGATGATAATGAACTAAGCCTCTGAACTGTAAGCAAGGCCTAGTTGAGAGCTGTTGGTTATGGTGTCTCTTCACAGCAATAGGACACTGACTAAGGCATCATCTTAACAGTTATAAGCTTTAATTTGATTTTCCATGATAATCTAAAATGTTTTATAATGTATTTCATCTCTTCAAACAATTTGGATTTCAATCACTTAATATAGAATGGAGGTAATGTAAAGCTTCTCTGAAAAATGTATTTCTCTATTGTTTTTAATTAATGGATGGCAACAGAATTTAGTGGTCAAGATTTCGGCTCCTGCATCGCTGCCATAAAACCTGGCCTAGCTAGTGTTGCTCTAGGACTCTGCATTAACCACGGTAATAGAACACATCTTGTAAGGTCTTGGTTTTAAATTAGGTAAGGTACACACCTAACACTTAGCATAGTTTCTGGTGCACAGGAAGGAGTTAATGAGAACGTATCTAGAAGTGGTAGCAGGCGGTGGTGGAGATAATGGTAATGATTATTAGAAAGTATTGCAGTAGTCGGGAAAGGGAAGAATGACAACACAAGGAGCAAAGCGAGGGAAACCATTGCCCCTGAAGCTGAGGTCTCTCTGACATTTCATGTGTAACGTTGTTAGTGGTAAGAGGAGGAGAGGATCTGAAAGGAAAGAAAGGAGGAAAGAACCAAAAGAGAGCTCTGGAAAGAAATGACAGTGATAAGAATCACTGAGGGAGAACAGGCAGAGCTGGTTAAAAGTAAAGATGCCTTAGAGGCAAATGGAAACTATTAACTAAAAATAATAAGTAGCTATGATGAGAATTAAAGGGATTGTATTAGACATGGATTATAACAGAGGTTGCATCTTGACCTTACACGTTCGAAACCTTAACCCACTGAGTTAGCTGTACCCAAACAATTTATTAACAATTCTACAACAGTGTAATTATGGTTGGAATCATTGTTTATTATAGAAAAAAACTTGAACAAATTCCATTGGCATTTCAAGAATAATGAGTATCTCACTCACAGCAGGCAAGAGGGTTCACCAGATCCGCTGGACTGATCTGGTGTGAAAGAATTGCATTGATGACTTTCTTCAGGTTGTCATCACCAAATATCGCTTGGCAATTATTCTGAACAGCTGGCTGCTGTTATTGGGCATCTATTTATAAAGCTGTCCTCTTCAACAAAGCGAGGGGCTTAGAAGCATCTGTCTGCAGCCAGTTTTTTTTTTTTTGTCTCTCATGAAAAGATGATTTTTTGCAGACCTTAGTTCTCAGTTCCAATTCCCTGCCTGGTATTCAACATTCTTTTCTGGATCTTCTTTATTTATACATTGTTTCTATTAACAGATCTGTCCCATCCAGCCCAAAGGAAAACAACCCTGAATTAATTAAACCATGACTGGCTTCTGTCATATCGTAAACCAAATGAGATTATGTCTTATCCCCACACTTGCTTCCAAATGTGTCTGGGATGACAGTGGCCATTCTTCAGCTTCTTGTTTCCTCCTGCAGAACTTTATGGTTTCATGTTTTATAGATGCAGTTAAATAAAAGGGAGCAGAAGTCATTGAAAAAGTACTTCAAATTAAAGGATGACATTTCTTGAAAAAAAAATTGCCGCAGACAATTTCAGTTTGAAAAAGCCCTGTGAGGTGCACATTCTGAGAAGAATTAACACATGCATAGAAGGGATGAGGGCTTGGTGGTGGCCTGTTTCCCCAGAGCACACGCCAGCATGTGCTCCAGGTGTGACTGGTTGTTGATATTATTTGAAAGGTAAATCAACTCAGGCAAGAAATAGCTTGAGAAAAATTCCTTTGTGACAGTAGATATGTGCATGCGCCTAGCTTGTGTGGAGCAGTTTATTTCAGCACTAAACAACAGAATTTCCTGCAGGGGTGTCAACCAGGCCATTACCTCCAAATGACCTTTGAATACTTGAAATAAAACTAGTACAGCTGAGGAACCAGACTTGCTTAGTTTAAGCTTATTCAATTTAACTTTGAGATCTGTCTGGACCTAGGGGCTACTGTATTTCCAGCTCTTCATAACAGATCTAATCCCATGAACAATTAATTATAAATCAGAATTTCTTTTGTGAGATTAGTAAGAAAAATTGCCACAAATGTTTATATCTATGTTGTATGAAAAATCATTGGGAATGGCTTTTATACTCACAACAAAGCACGTTCTTGGCCTGCCTGTCTTTTGTGCACTATTGAAACCATATCTAAGTTGCAGGAATATGATGCTACCATTTCTTGGGGGTTTTATTTGCTGTTTTATGTGGTGCTAATGAGGCCTAAGGACTCATGCATGTTAGGCAAGCACTCTACCTACAAGCTCTGCCCTCAGGTTGGTGTGGGAACTATAGTCACAGAGACTGAAAGTGTAATGAAATAAAAACAGCTTAAATTTCCATATGAATAAAATGATCTTCAAACCAGGCTAAAACTGATGGCAGCTTGGAAGAAACCCACAGTCACAAGGATGAATTCAGAAGGCGTTACGCGAGATCATGCCAGGCAGAGAAGGACAAGCGATGTGTGATACCACTTACTAAAACAGTCAGGTTCCGAGGGACTAACGTTTGGGGAAATGGGAAGGAGGCAGAAATCCAGTGATAGAAGATAAATCCCACAAACATGCAGTAATGCGATCCAGTAGTTAATAATGTTCTAATCTGCCCATGACATTTCCTTAAGGAGTAGAGCTTGTTAAATGCTCTCACAATGGGAGTGAGAGTAGTGCATAAAGCCACGGAAGCTTTCACAGGTTGATGAATAGGTTAGTGGGTTTGTGGTTGTATGGGTATTTCAAAACTCATCATAGCTTACGCTTAAAATATGCATAGCTTCTTGTATATAAAATACTAAAAACAATTAATAGTACTTGAGATTTTTATCATTGTTTATACACACACATACACAAACACACACACAAAGTTAACATTTAGTCACATAAGTGAACAATTTAGTAGAATTAAATATATTTACATTGGTCTGCAGTTATCAGTCCTCGCTATCCGTTTCCAAGCCTTTAGCCCATACATGTCATAAAAGTTAGTGTTGGGGATGATGGTGGTGGCTCAGTAGTTAGGCCTGCTTGCTGCTGGCTCACAGGGTGAGCCTGCATGGGTCTGCTGTGGTTGTTTAGATTGGGGACTTTGTTTCATTGCTGACAATGGCAATGGAGGTGTCTCTGACTCTTACACCTGCTTGTGGGATCTTTTTCCTCTTGCTTGGATG
>LOJH01025932.1:0-18575 GCA_001685095.1 Ellobius talpinus
TTTTTTTTTTAATGGTCAACATTCTTAACCGGTGTGGATGCTGGAAAAGGGGAACCCCTATTTACCATTGGTAAGAGTGCAAACTAGTACAGCTACCATGGGAATCATTGTGGAAGTTCCTTTTAAAAAAACCTACAAATAGATCTATAATATGTAGTAATGTAGTATTTCTTTTAAATTCCCAAATTTATTTGAGATATATGAAAGTTCCCAAATAAAAGCTTTGGATATGTCTGAATAGACCTAGGATTTTTAGCATGGTTTTTAGGTGGGTTGGTTTGGTGGTTTGTTTTTGTTTTTGCTTTGTTTTTTTGTGAGCCACACTGACATCAAACTACATAGTCAAAACCTGACTTTGAACTTGAACTTTGAACTTTGATCCTTCTGCCTCCACCTCAGAAGTGATGAGATTCCCATCTTGCACCGCCATGTTGGTTTGGACCCAGGATCGTGGAATATTTCCTGGATCCATTTGTGATCCCCAAAAGAAGGTAATGCCAGATGACACTAACCCTGTGGCCTGAGGGTGAAAATAAAAACTGTGGCGTCAGGAAGGGTGCACGCTAAAGCTCAGAGTTCTTCCAAGCGAGGAGATGTGAAGACAAACCCACAGCAGACACAGAGGCTGCCCTTCAGAGCCTGGATCCTTCCTCCATAGGCCAGCGGGGTGGCTCGTACAACTTCCTTGGAGGAGTCCCCAGTCTGTGGCTTCAGCTTGTAGCACTCCGACATTGCTATTCAAAAGGACACCTGTGTGCTGTTCTTCAGTCCTCTGTAGAACTGAATGAAGCTCACGGTTTCATTCTCCCCCTCAGAGGGATTTGTTAGGTACAATGGACCACATGAATCATCTTTAAGGGAGTTAGGAGGACAGACTGACTTCAAGGATTTCAACACATTGGCTGCTGGAATAAAGATGGATATAACCAATTACCAGTCAGTTTCAGAGAGATTCCAAAGCAGCCTTCCAGAGCCTCTCAGCCTGAACACCTTGCCAGCAACTAGTGCTGGTATAGGCATCTGAAATCCCATGTAACAAGGAAACGATTTTTTGGAAAAGTAACTTCCATTTGCTGATCCTCCCTCCAACGAGAAAGTTTGCTCTCCTTTAGGCAGGTCAAACCTACAATGTAACTCTCGGTTTATAAATTAAGTTATAGGCTATAAAGATGTTTTCTGAGCTGAAGCGATGGGTCACCACCCAGTAAAGCACTTGAACAAGCCTGAGTTCAGGTCCCCAGAGCTGACATAAAACATCAAGCATGTTGACATTCATATAACCCTGAGGGAGGGGGAAGACAGGTGGAGCCCATGATCACAAGCAGCCAGGCAATTTAGACAAGTCAATGAGAGGCCTCATCTCAAAAATGAAGGGGGAAAAGCCAGTCATGGTAGTACATGCCTTTGTTCTAAACACTCAAGAGACAGAGACAGGCAGATCTCTGAGTCTAAGGCCAGCTTGGTCTGCAAAATGAGTTTCAGGTCAGCCAGGGCTACACAGAGAAACCTTGTCTCAAACAAAAAATTTAAGTAATCAATTAATGTAAAGTAGGTAAATAATAAGTACATGCAAAGGTGGAAAGTGATCAAGGAAAGATAAAGGATATCCAATGTGAACCTGTGACCTCCACATGCTCCTGCACACATGTGCACCTGTGCTCACATCCACTCTAAAGCACACACAGTACACACAACACAACATACCCAAAAATTTACTACCACATATAAAGAGAAGTTCTTTACTGAATCTAAATTTGTCCTTTTCCAAGAACATAGTCTTAAGGACAATTCTTGGAGGATTTCAGTTACATAAAGTGACCCTTATTTGTGGGGCACATCTATATCTGCAGGGCTAGGACATTTAATACATTTTTTTCATAGGTGTTGACTGAGGTTTCTGTTCCACCCAGTACTGCAGCTGTTCAGTCCCAAATAAACACACAGAGGTCTACATTAATCAGTAACTGGTTGGCCTAGCATCTCAGGCTTCTTATTAATTAATTCTTACATCTTACATTAACCCATTGAGGTTATTCTTGTCTGTGTTAGTCACATGGCTTGGTACCTTTTTCAGCGAGGCAGTCACATCTTGCATCCTCTGCGTCTGGGTGACGACTGCAGACTGAAACTTCCCTCTTCCCAGAATTCTCATTGCCCCACCTCTACTTCCTGCCTGGCTACTGGCCAATCAGCATTTATTTAAAATACAAATGACAGGGTACAGACCATTGTCCCACAGCACATAGGGTCAGCCTCCGTGTAAAAACAAAGACTATGACTGTGTTGCCTGGTTTGTATGACCATAAGAGCTGATCCAGTTGAATGGCAAGAACTTCTACTAAGTGAAGTGTTTGCCTGTTTTGGAATATTGATTCTTGCACAGACTCCACAAGTTTGTGCTAAGCACCTTCCATGCACCAGCTATATTCACAGACATTCCCTCACACGAGTGCATATGTGAGGCAAGTGGCATGAACACCTCTAACTAACAATGGAATTTAGCTGTTATTTACAGTGATTACCAACGTCTACTTCCTCGAGAGCCCCAGTTTGCACTCAAAGGGTCCCCCTCTGTCTTCTGGAGCTCATCCCATTGTGGTATTGATTTGAGTCCCACTCTCTCCTGGACAGGTATGGAACAGCCTTGGTCGGTGCTCTCTCTCTCTCTATGATTTCATCTGAGTGATTCTAGGCATCTGTGTGTACCATATGGGGTTCATGTCACATCATGAAAGCTGTGCTTCTGCTCCAAATCCAATGTTGGAAGGCCAGTGCTCCAGCTTGGACCCCTTCTGTGACTGTTTTATCACCCATTCACAGTTGCCTACATTAGCTCCAGCCATGCACTGTTGCTGACAACTAACTTAGCAGAGGGTCAAGTGTAGACCTTGAGACTTTACATGGAGCCTTAAAAATATTCCATCAAAGAAGCTAACAAAGCTTTGCTCCCTACAGTAGCTGAACATTTTCCAGTTGCTTCAAAGTCACTTTGTTTGTAATAGCATGAGGGTGAGACACTCACTACAGTGACTAATTCACCTAGGTTGTCTGTCACATGTCCACTTATAGCAACTGAAGTTCCAGGTCCTGGCAACTCCCTCAGGCTCAATAAACTGGCACGGCAAGTGGTACATCTTGAATGTGGCTATCTTTCAAAAGTTCATTTGCTAAAGGCTTGGTCCCAACAAGACCATATTAAGAGATAATGGGACCTTTGATAGGTAGGGTTAGGTCATTGGGTGCAAGCTCTCTCTGATGTCCTTTCTGTATGTGATTCCATTTGTCACAGGCTTTTGCCAGAGGCCAAATAGGGTGACTGTATTAGTTTTACTGTCTGTGTTGCTGTGACCAACTATATGAGAGAAACAAGAGAGGAAGGTTTATTTTGGCTTACAGTTTCAGAGGAATTTCCTGTTCACAGCAGAGAACCCACAGTAGCACTGGAGGTTCTGTCCATGGTAATAGAGGCCTGTGACCAACTCCTCACATGGGAAACAAAGACTGCAAAGAAGAACTAGAGCCAGAAAGAACCAAACCCTCAAGGCTTACCCCCGTTGACCTAACTCTGCCATCAAGGTCCTATATCCCTAATGGCCTGCAACTTCCCAAAAACAGCACCCTCAGCTGAGGACATTTTAGATTCAAACCATAACATCTAAACTACCATGCCTTCTAACCTCCAAATCTGTGAGCTAATTAAACCTCTCTTCTTGAGTCAGTGGGTTTTGATAACACTAATAGAGCTGTTCTCCCATCTCCCCTTACGTGGTTATAATTTTCCCTGCTTCAACCAATCACTTAGTCTGTTGTCATGAATATCTCCTCTTGCCGCATCTTCTCATACCCTCTGAAAGCTTATGGAGTAGCCAACGGAATTCCACATCTCCAGTCCTCAATTATACACCTCCAAAGTACCAATGTTCCGCATAGGTGCCCCCTGTCACTTTGGAGACAACATAGCTAAAAGGATTCATAATCAAAACTGAGATGCCACATTTAACCTGGAGAAACACTTCCACATGTGTGAAGCAAGAAGGCAAGAAAACACCCCTTGGAGCATTATTTTAAATGGCAGAAAACATAAACAAAAACAAAAATTTAATGGTATAGGAGGTAACATGTAAATGAACTTGGTTAGAGCCTTACTGTAGACTCCTACTCAGTCATGCAGAAGAACTGCTAAAACCTAACTCTTTATGTTGGGGAACTAATCAAAGCTCTCGGATATTATATTAGTTACTTTTTCCACTGCTTTAACCAAATACCTAAAAATATTTAAATTAAGGAAAGAAGGTTTTATTTTGTCTCATGGTTCAAGAGGGCACAGTACGTCATGACAGGAAGTCATGAAGACAGAAGTGGCTAGCATCTGTGTCTGCAGGAGCTTGTCCACACTTGGGAAGATCAGGACACAGGGAGCAGGCTGGAAATAGGGCCAAACTGTAAAAATCTCAAAGCTTACCCTCGAGTGACCTACTTCCTCTATCTAGGCCACCCTTTGACAAGAGGGAATGTTTCGAACAACGGTCAGTCCCGGGAGGGGCCAAGCTGGAAAGCTGGCATTCCAACATCAGCAGAAGCACAGCTCCCAGCAGGTGACACAAACACCATGCCCAAATGGTATCCAAAGAAGCCTGGAATTGCTAGCACTTCCAGATAAATTCAGGCAGGGAGCACTGAATGGAGCTAGTTCAATTCCTGTCCCGGAGAAAGTAGGTTCCCAAATTATAGCCCAGTGTGTAAAGATTCCACTGTCTCCAAATGGCGCTATCAACTAGGGACCTTACATTGAAACTCATGAGCTCAAGAGATAAATTTCACACTCGTACTGTAGCAAGTATGCAGAAAAATGTCAAGAAATCTCATGTCAGAATAACATGCATGTCTCAAAGAAGGGAATTGAGTTTATTAAGACATAATCAATAATAACCAATGTTTCATTTAGGAAAATATTTGAACAATACTTATTTGAAAGAGCATGATTCTTCCACTCCTCCCCCATATCTACCAATACTGTCATCTTGCTTGAATAACTCAGAATCGGATCCATAATATTAATCCCTTACATCTCCCGCCTCTCCCTTCTTGTCGAATCAATGAGATTTTAAGCACTATCAAATCCTTCTTGAGATAGATGTTCAGATCAATGCTCTGGAAATTGCTGTTAATAGGCAAATGTTACCTGAAAGGAGTCACAGATTAAATGTGCAAGCACGCAAATCAAAAACCAGACACTTTGGCTTGTGCCCCATTCCCCCCTAGGGACTCGGCAGTGGCCTGAAAGGAAATCAGTAGGTAGGTAACAGAAAGAGCAGTGGTCTCCAGGAATCTGGTGGGGCTGGGATGAGGCTTCAGAAGCAGGGAGAATAAGGGATGAGAACTAAACCCAACTTTTATTAGCTAGTTCCACAGAAGAGACTAACGTAGAACAGATTCGGTAGAAGACTCTGAGAAGGGTTTCAAACTCAGAAGGAAGCAAATGTTACCTGCTTAAAAACACCTCTGAGACTATACACTCTAAACCACCAGAGAGTTGCATATGACAACAGGCTGAAACACTGAGCTGTGGGGACAACCCCTGGAGCACCTTCTGGGGATGAGGTTGAGATTCCAGAAACAGGCGGAAGGGCCAGAAAATTGTCCATACATTTTCCCTTATTGAGAAAAATATGAGCTAAAGCAGGAAGCTCAGTTCCCATTGTTGGGAGCTGCAGGGAATATTAGGGGCTGTGTGCTCTGAAAATACTTTTAGTGCATTATTTTGTAAAGAGTGGCACATTTGGCTTCATAGCAGCGAGATCAAGCATAGCAAATTTCCTTAAATTCTTGGAGTGTGTTATTGCTGCACACAGCTTTTCTGTAGATTTCACCCTAGAAAAGGGTTTAATGACCCCCCCACATTCTTTGTCTGGGTAAAAAGCAAAGGGAAAGGAGCATGATAGGACGTGATGAATTACAACCTGGGTTGAACATAGGACAAAGTTCATTTGATTGTTGAAAGGAAAGAAAATGGGAGGCTCCTGTAGCCAGGAAAATGGTGCATTTGTCCTCTTGCCTATGAACCTTAAGAACACTGCCTGGGGGTCTAGAACCTACCTGGAAAGTATTCACAGGACAGTCTTGTGTAAGCAGGAGTAGGGAATCATGTCTGATTCTCCAGTTTCAGCTGCTGCAGGGCACAAGTGGGGTCCAGCCCATTTCAGAGCAAAATTCTGTGGTTCATAAGGAGTTTCAAACTAGTTAATCTGTACTGTATTTGATGAATCTCAAAATCACCTCCCAGCATAGCACATAGACTCACAGCTCTCAGCATTCCATCACTCCCATCTGACGAAATGAAGGTGTGTCTAAGAACATGGGATCCAGAACCAGGCTGCCCTGGAATGTTGGCCCCGGTGGGCTCTCCAGAATGGACTGCACTGCATCTGATATCCTCAGACTTAAGCTCCCAATGTGTGCTGCAATCTCTACCCTGGCTCTTTGGATATATACCCTGCCCTTGTTAGGGGGAATATCTGCCATGTAGCTAGAGGTTGAGGGGAGTCCAGCAGGCAAGCCTAGGCATTATCCCAGCCTTCCTTGAGTTTATCCAAGCCATAGAGTAACTTTTGGTTTATCTCAGAGCTGGAAGATTCAACATGAAAACAAAAATCACTTTCTATAACACTGTTGACAACCTTTTCCAAATTAAGAGGATTTTCCCTTTGTAGAAGGTCAGTTGTTTAACTTGGTAAAGGTTAATGACTCATGGGGTTTGAGTCTGCCTGGATCAGTAGTTTACAGTTCTGACCATCCATTAGAAACTCCTAGGGGAGCTTTTACAAAATGTCAATGCTCCATCACAGAGATTCTAGTATAGAGGCAGAGGGGGGCACAGAGACACTCTAGTGTCTGAAATCGCTCTGCCTGCCTCTGATGAGCACTGGCTAGAGAAAGTACAGAAGGAAATGGACCACCTTGATGGGAGTTGGGGGTGAGGAAGGAAACATGGCTTACCACATGTAGAAACACAGAGACATACTGAGCCATTACTTAGAGGTTGTCATAGTTAGCCTCTCTGTTGCTGCAACAAACATCATAACCAAAATGAAACTTGGGATAGGAAAGGGTTTCTTTGATTTACACTTTCACAGCACAGTCCAACCCTGAGGGAAGTAAAGGCAGAGGGACTCAAGGCAGGAACCTGGAGGCAGGAACTGATTCAGAAGTCATGGTGGAGTACTGTTTGTCTTGCTCCTCATGGCTTTCTCAGCTTGCTCTCTTATACCATTGAGGACCACATGCTCAGAGGCAGTACCACCATAGTTGGCTGTACCCTTCCATGTCAATCATTAGTTAAGAAAATGCCCCCACAGGTTTGGCTGAAAGCCAATCTAATGGGAACAATCCCTCAATGAAGGTTCCCTCTTCCCAAATGACTCCAGCTTGTATCAAGTCAATGAAAAGATAACCAGCACAGAGGCCCTTACGGTCCCCACCTACCCAGAGCCAATGAGTCCTACCCCAAGAGCATGGCTAACATGGAAAAGGGAATATCAGAAAAGAGTTGTGGTAATTCAGTGAGTAGACTTATTCCCACACCCCTGGCTGCCTCAAAATGTAAATATCCCACCCAATACTTCCAAAAACCCTCTGATGCATCTGTATGCTCCTTGCAGATGGAACTGCCTCTCCTGGTTTTCATTCTGCTCCCTTGAACACACTTTATGTGATCCCATTGCTTCCATTTTCCTTGTCCAAATCTTACACACTGTATTCTCCAAATACTCATCATCCATCCACTTTTCTTCCCATGCTATGCCCCCTGCCAGCTACATTCTGTCTGCTCTGTGCAGGCTAATGATTCCCACATCCTCTACCTCCAGCTCATGCCTCTCTCTGTGATGGACACCCTGCCTGCACTTAGACAACCCATCTATCTACACTCCAGAGAACACTCCAACTTATTTTTGCTCCCTGGTTTCCTACCTTCATGAAGAGTGTACATCCACCTAAATATCCCAGTCACAAATCTGAGTCATGAAGGACTCATTTCTCTGACTCATTTCTCATTTCTCTCATTTTCCCTCTCCAAATTAAAAAATCTTTTAGATTTTACCTGTTTCATATCTCTTAGTAAATGCAACTATTTGACCAATACCAAGACCCTGGTTCAGGTTAATGTGAGCTCACCTGGAATAATTTCAGTGCTCTCCAAATCCATCCTTATTTTACAAGTTGCCTCCCTCTCACTGTAGCGCCTGGGCTATGGGACTGGATGCGAGCCGGGACTTAGGCTGGAGACTTAAAAACACACGCACACAGACAGAGACACGGGGACACAGGTCATCCTTGATATAAGAATGTCAACTTTATTGTGCTCCAGGGAAGCTTATTTAGGGATCCTTAACTGATAGCCATGCCCCAGCTCTCAGGATCTTTCAGCTGCAAAACCCACCAGAATTCACTCCCCTGTCATCAGGAACTCATTAAGGTCTCCTGCTCAGAGCAGCTGCATGCACAGGAAAACAAGATGTTTTGCTCAGTTCACTCCAGCAGGCAAAGGGTCTGAGGCCTGCAAAGAAAGTCAAGGGGCCAGGGGTCTGCAGCCCCCAACATCTCATCTCTTCCCCAACCAAAAGTCATAGTCAGTAGTTCACCTATTTCCTCCCTTTCTTAAAGCTTTATGGTAGTTCCTGTTGTTCTCAAGGTAAGACCCAAACTCCTCCACAAAAGCCCATGAGACTCCTTCTTACCTGGTCTCTGATTTTTTTTTCTGTCTTTCTACAATTTACTTTTTATTTTTATAGACTTCATTATAAAAATGCAAATAAAATAAATATCACATAACAAAATTAACCAGACCAAAAGTCTATATATCTGAATAAGCTTCTATATTATTAGACTAGCCATTCTGAAGCTGTGGGATTCACATTGCATTTTGCATTTTCACTACTTGATATATTTTTATGCACTTATCCACCATCAAAATGAAAAATCCATGACAGAATTAGAACTAGAAAAACCATTAGCTTTATATTCTCTTTCATAACTCATGTCCACCCCCTGCATTCAGTCCTTCCTCATCCCCTTAAATTTAGCCTTACCCACATATATGTTTTTTACATACATACACACATGTGCATATTGTTGGCTAGATTCTTCATGTGAAGGAAAACAAGCATCTTTTTCCTTTCTGAGATTGTGTGAGTGACCTCACCTTATGCCTTCCAAATCCTGGTTAGATCTCATGACAACCATGCGCTAAATGCCAACTACCTCGGTACAAATAATTGTGAGCTGCCTTTCTTCACAACTATGAGTACCCTGAAGACTGAGTCTAGACTTCCAGTGAACCCAGGGTTATGCCCCCTTCTCTTTCAGTGTCAGAATAACTTAAACAAAACTCAAGTTGGAATTCATAAGGCTCAGTGCGTCAGTGGTGAGTCATGCTACGAAAGCGACTTGGTGCTTCCCTTCAAATGATCACCCCCACATCCACTAGGAACAGCCTCCCAGCTCAGCTCAGAGCCCTGCCACCACGCACAGTGGATGGAGAGAGGGCTGGGCTGGGCATTGCATACATGGAAGAAACAAGAGAAATCCAAAAATAAGTCAAAGAGGGACCTAAGCCACACAGTCCTAGTTCCCGTTTGAGCAGATGGATAGGCCAGACTCGTTTCCTCTGGACAAGAAGCAGCAGTGATGTGGGAACAGAAGGTGGACACTTTCTTCCTGAAAATGAGAGTAAGAAACCAGTCTCCTACAGCAAGTGTTATGTTCACTGTTGAGGGCCTGGAGGAGGACCACTCCAGAGTATTACACTGCGTTTTCCTCCAACTGCAACTTGTCCTCCAAATTGAAGAGTTCCCTCCAGGAAAGAAGTAGAGNAAAGAGAGCCCCTGACCAGAAGTATAAAAAAGAATAAATAGTTCCTGGGGGGTGGAGGCCCCGAAGTATTCAATTTTGAAAGGGGGAAAAGGGAGAGATTTGGTTGGTCAAGCTGCCTGCATGCTGCATGAAAGTCCCAGGACTGAAGGTTTTCAGGAGCCCTTGCCCATGATGGGTTGGGCTTTCCAGGGATATACCTGCTTTTGAGTTGTTGTTGCTTGTAAATAATCCCTCACCTGTACTTCTATTAAAAAATTAAAAACTCATTGATTCACCAGATTGTACATCGATACAATTGGTACATTGGTCTGTCTTGGGCCCCCTTTCTGGCATAGGTAGACATGTGTGAATTGTGTCTCCTCAGGAAAAGTCTGTCACTTAACAGAGAGACCATAGAGTAACCCCAACAACTCGCCGGATGCACAGTAGATACAGCTTGTTACAGAATTCACACAAGCCAAAAGGGGAAAAGCCTATTCACACCTTCCTAGAGCATGACATCAGTCTATTTCTCCAAATGGAGGGGACTAAACTGACTTTCTCATACATCACACAATGAATGCCTCTGGGTTGTGCCCACTGGTGAGATGAAAAGTGAGTGCCCGCCCTATACTGTGCTTCAAGTATAGAGTCCAGGGAAATACATACCCTCCATGCATTTAGCCCTGGCACATCAAATTCACGGAGCTGAGGCAACTGTAAGAGCCAATGTCCAGTGCCATAAAAGGAGAGTCGATTCTGCAGCAATTACTGGTTAGCTATTCAGTGTGGCTACACACCAGCTACTCGGCCTTTTTCCCTCTTCCAAAGCAAGCACGGTATTAAATAAAATCTTAATGTAGTCGTTTCAGACTTTAAATTATATGGTCATTCTCAAAGAAATGTTTCACGTTTCTCTTGAATGACTTCTCTGGCTCACAACTGAGATGGCCACGGAGGGCAAAGTATTTCTCTCCAAACAGGAGGAAAGACTTTAGATGGGAACAATAGGAACCTGCCTAATTGTCTGCCAGGAAAAAAAAACAATTCTCTTCAAGTTTCCCTTTAGAAATATTACAAAGAGATTGACCTAGTTTCTACCACAGCCACCCTGCCCTGTACCAAAAAGCAAGAGACTTTTTCACACCCCTGGCAAGGCCCCACATGCAGGATCAGCCTCCACGAACACCCTCTCTCTACCCAGCTCCTTCCCAGCTTCATCCTCTCTCCGTCTCTTCCCTCCATCCTTTATTCTGTCCACACGATAGCTTTTGAATCTCTGTGATGTGCCTACCTTTTGAATCTCTGTGATGTGCCTACCACTGAGCAGGGCCAGGCAAAGTCCTAAAGGCTAGCCCCCAACCATATGGAGGTCCCACTTAGAGAGTCACCTTCTTCTCTATAAGGTCATCAACACCATACAATTTTCATTTCTTCCTGTCCTCAGTTCAAGATATCCCAAGCTCACAGGACTCAGATTGAGTCTCTCAGCAGCTGAGGTCTCTGTGTTTTGGAAATATCACTTTAAACCGGCTTCCTCTGCCTTAGACAAGTGATCATAGGTTGTTAGTTATGAAAACCACTGTGCTGCTCTGTGTACAAGCACAAGTATATGCAGGTCTCTGTGTGCTCCTGGTTGTAGAGACCAGAGGTCAAATGCAGATATAGTTTGTCAGGGACTTGGGTTTGAGGGCCTCACCATACAGCTCTGGCTGTCCTGGAAATGGCTTTGTAGACCAAATGAACTCACAGAGAGCTGCCTCCTGCATGCTAGGGTTAAAGATGTGTGCTGCCATGACATAAGACTGGTCTGGGGTTCTGAAGGTCTAGATAGGCATGTAGAGATGAGGAGACTGAAAGGTACTGTCCTGGGAATTCTCCAGGCCATGGATGACAGCAGAATTGGGAGGATGTTTGCCTGAAGAGGACAGCAGAGTTGGGAGGACATTTGCCCATGGATGACTGGAGAGTTCGGAGGACAATTGTTCACGGATCAAACTTAGCTGACAGTTGGGGTGTGCAGCATTTTTGAAGACTTTTACTTCTCAGTATCTTAAAAATCAGGTTCCCCTAGAAAACTCACAAAGTAGATCATGTGTGGACCATGGACAGCAGCAGTGGACTAGAGTGACTGTCTACCCCCTCACAAACAAATATGAGTTATCAAACCATCATAGTACTCATACAGTCCCAAAGTTACTCTCACATCTAGTGAGAGGACCTAAGAAAGCAAAGCTGTAAGTATCTGTGATTTGGATTTAGCAACTATTTGACCAGGACAACTGAAGGCAGGTCAGAGCCCTGTCTGCTTGCCAGCAACCAATTAAGCCCTCAGACTGCCCACCCTACTCTGTTTACCTCTTTCTCTTCCATTTGGCCAGAACTCTTAGTAGGATCAACTTCTCTGTCTTACTGTGTCTGCCCTCTGAAGCTGTCAAGCATACAAAGTTTCTAACAAGCAACAGATAAATGGAAATCTACTGTCTCCGGGTTCTGTCCCTAAAACCTTAACTCACTAAATTTAAAAGGACTAATTTGTCAGTGTGCAGGGTCTGCTGAGCCCCCTGAAGCAAATGCCTTGAAAGAGAGTGACTATGCTTACTGCCACCAGCTTCTCGCTTGAACAAGCTTTAGTTCAGTGTTCGCTCCAATCAGCCCACTGAAAATGGTCTTGTCAAGGCCCTTGCCAAATCCAAAGGGAGAAAGAAGACAGTAGACAGCAAGAAAGCAGAGCCAGCTGACGGCTTTGCTCTTCCATGTGGAACAAGTAACAGTAAGTTATGGAAGGGGAAATGATACCATAAACGACAGCAGGGAGAGGGGCTGATAAGGCATGCCAGGCAAGGTGGACTTGTTGGAGGGAGGAGGTAGGAACCCTGCCGGTGCATCCAGAGAAACAGCAGAGTGTATGGTACAGGTATATTGATGGAGTTGATGGTGGGGTTTGAGAAAACCCTCTCTTCAGATGGCTCCATTTCCCCGGTGACATAAGAAGCAGAACTTTAGGCTCCGTTCCTGGCTGTGTGACGATGTCCGATAAATCTGGGAGGGGAGAAGGTTTCAAAATGTCACCTGGCCGGAAGGAGGGTGAGCAAACGAGGGAGGCAAGAGCGCACTGCTGACGGCATTACATTCAAAGCCGGAAATCAAAACACAAGAATCAGCTGTTTTCCTTGCTTTCCTCCAGCTGGTCTCCACGGGAAGCTAGGCCATCATGATGCTATAGGCAGGAAAAGGATTGGACTGGCATACTGGATGATGCTCCCATCACACCGAGGGATTGCTAGGATTCCATGTAAGATGTAGAGATAGAAGGCAGAAGGTGGTGGTCAGAGCTATGTGAAATGGAGATGCTGGAAATACCATTAGCTGCTACCATGAATGGCCAAAATATGGTGAAACAGAAGACCAGAGCAGAGGAATTCAAGAACATAATATTCCTCGGAGGGCACTTGGAAAGAACCAAGAATGAGGTGGAGCCATATTTGGAAGAATGAGAGACCTGCAGGCTGGCCGATGAAAACAACCCTAAAAGGTGAGCACAGACACAAACTTATAATATGAGGGCAAAACGAAGATGGAATGTAGAAGGCAGGTCTGGACAGGAGCAAAGAGAGCTGCAGCTAAAATGAAGGGTTAGGTGAACCCCTGGGCTTCACTTAGAGAGATGTGGAAGAGATAGCTGGTAAGACCAAGTCCTCTTTAGTGAAGGAAGAAACTGGGTGTCCAGAGAGGAGGCTGAGAACACAGAAGATTTTGTGGGTGAACAGTCAGGAGTTCCAGAGGTCACAGCAGATGACTTCCGTGAGTTGAGGGTGGGAGGTGAGAGAGGTGGGATTATGAAGCATCTTATGGAGACTGATAGGCCAGACTCACTGTCATCTGTGAATACAGGATTTTGACAGCAGTGGACACAATGAGGCTAAAGGAAGAAATCAGAGCAGCTGTGAAAGACTATTCTTAATGGTAGAGCTGAAAGTGTTGAAGCATTAACAGTGGGAATATGCAGCTAACACTGGATCCACTCATGGGAGCCCACAAGCTCCTTCCTGGCCCTATCAATATGGATAGTTTCCTGAGTAGGTGAAGTCTTAGACCTGTCACAGCCCAGGGATCACTCAACTCCAGCCGAGAGAAAGCTTATCCTTCCCTTACCTCAGTTTCCTCATATGAAAACTGAGACCTGATCATAACTGCTTAGGAAATTAAAATTATAATGGACCTCATGAGATAATAAATGCGGAAGGAATGAGTACAATAAGCTTAGCACATCTGACAGGTCTCCTTCTCTTAACTGTGGTTCCATGGGGGAAATGCACTATTAATTGACGGAAGAGTGATGTTAGACAAGAAAAATGTAGACATGAATGATTCCTGTGCTAAGTGCCTGCTCATCCTAGGCATACATTGGAAGGACTACCAGCTGGGCTTCTGTCAATAGGCTACTACTCTCCAAATGGAAGCTAATCAAAGTGCCCAGGGGGAATTAATCAGTCTCTGTAGGACTGGTCCAGAATCCACACTTTTTAAGTGACATAGATTCCAACTGGTGGCTTGCTAAATCTTGCTGATTGATTGGAGAGGCATCAAGGGGCTGGAGTCTGGCTGATGTTTCTGTATTGATTGTGGATTTTAGCCAAGTTATTAAGTGGTGGAGATAGGGGGTTATATGGCATGAGTCTCCATTCCCTCCCCACCCTCCCCTTCCTCGACATTTCAGCTTAAATCACAGCATTTCCCTAAAGGATATTAGCTCCCGTGGACAAAAGAGATGAATGCATTCAGCAAGGCAGGATCTGCTGCATGCATTGAATTCCTGCTTTGTGGGGTGCCTGGGCTAAACTCAGGGATGTTCAGCTTCTCTTAGAAACCTGAGAGCCATGTGGCTTGGGTTTGGGGGGGGTGAGTGGGGGAGTAAAGAAGTCACCTTCAGGAAGGACTCCTTAGCTCTTAGGCCTTCTGGTGCATGGAAATGAGGCTGCATGAAACCTTTCACCCAGCTCCAGAAAGTCTCCCTTTCTGGGTCAGGAGGAAATAAATTGATTCATGCGGATTTGCTTTGAGCATATCTAGTTTCTATCTGTTTAGCATTGATAAAAATCAACTAATCTATCAAGAAAGGAAGGAAGGAAGAAAAGATCAAAATTGTTGATTCTAAATGAAAGACTTAGGCTTGTGTGGGAAATTTTGTAAAGGATCCCTCCCGTTTGATCTCTTGAGGTCACTGTCTTATCCAATCTCTCTTGTTGGGCTTTCCTGCATAGAGCATGCCCCACACCAATTCCCACAGTTGCTATGGGTCTAATATCTCTATTAGGAGATGTATTACATATCTTCCCCCATAGCACTCCTCCAGGGAGTACAAACTATGCTTCATGAAGATCGTTCTTCTTCAGAGTGCCCATGTGTGGATGTTCACAGTCTGTACATAGGACATGCCCCATGCAAGACAAGGAGGAAAGAGGTCAAACATGAATGAAAGCCTTTCTAAAAATGCCCCTGCTTCTTATGTCCAGCTAAAAGACTCCTTGACTCTCAGATATAAAATGGTCATTCCAAGTGGGGTTCCAACCCCACTCTAATCAAACTGTACCCAGCCCTTGGGGAGACTCTCTCACAGCCTTGGGTTCGGGAGAGAAGGAGGTGATGATGCACAATCATGTAAAATTCCCAGATTCACCCAGAGGATGCATTGGGGTGGCATAAGGAAGATAAAGCCTTGGGTAGTTCAACTGAGCTACCATTTTGGATTCACCCTAGCTATTTAGCAACCAAGAAGGCTCTAGAAGTTAAGAGTGTTGGGAACAAAAATACAGAAGACCAAGGAATGGTTAGCAAGGACTTGAGGAAGAGATCATGATTGACAAAATGCTGGGTAAAAAATGCTGTGGTTGGGTGAGTATCCGCCCAGCTCTCTTTTATGGTAGGTTACTTAATTTCAGAAGTTGATTCTCTGTCTTCAGAGAGGAGAATCGGGGTCACATGAAAACAGACCTCCAGGCTGAGCACCATCTTCTGACAGTGAGGTCTTTGGCTATCTAAGAAGGGATACTAGCTTGCAAAGCAAGAAGACTGGACCAAAATCCTCAGCAGTCTGAGCTTCTGGGCACAGAAAGAGTTAGCCAGCTGCAGCCTGTTATCCGGGAGGACAGCAATGACGGTGTGGCCTTGAGCCGCTGTGCTTTCTGGACGTCTGTTGGCCCAGTCCAAGCAAAGAGAAAACTTTGCAGGACACAGAAAGGTGTCTTAATGTGGGGACAACGATGAAGGACTAACCCTGTTCTTCACTACAGTGTCCTCAATGTTCAACATCTTCATGGCTAAGCTAGTGCTGTGTCAGGGAACTTGACTCTTCCTCAGCTTACTGTGTGACCCTGAGCTGATCTCCATATACCGGAGACATATTTTTCACAAAAATTGTGAAAAACTAGATGCTCCTCCAGCCTGCCTCAGCACCAGCAGCTACATCAACACCAGTCGACAAATACAACACGTGTACCTTTTAAAAGGTGTCCACCAAATAGGTGTACCCTTTAAGAGGTCTCTGCCATTATGGACCATTCTCTTGTTCTGTCTTTCTGTCTCTCCTTTCTCCTCCACCCTCGCTCAGAGGCCTTTTGTATCTCCCCTCCCCCCAATAAATCTCTTGTGTGAGATCTGTTGCGTGATGTGATTCTTGCAGCATTCCTTGGCCCAAATCAATCCGTCCAGGTACCCTTCCGCCTCAGAAACCCTAACAGCCCTGTTATTCATTTTAAAGCACACACACTGTTGTTCAGCACCTTCACAGCATCGAACATCTGTCGCTGCTATCTAGCTCTGGGTGGCTGAGGTATCTGGTCCCCATTCTGCAGCCACTCTCCAACCCCTTCCTGATTTTTTTTTTACTGAGTATTTGGTACTGCACGGCATAGAGTTCTCATGGTTATTAATATTTTGATTTTATAGTCCTCAATACTGAAATGTCAATCCATATAAAGACATAGTACAGCATGACAGAAGTATATTTAAAGCCATTTCAGAAACTATTAGAAATTCTGTCCTAATCCCAAGCCAGAATTCATGTAATTTTTTATATAAAACTCAATCCAACAACTCAAACAGCAATTTCAAATTCAAACATTTTGACACAAAACCCAAACATACATGCTGAGTGAGGAATCATAGAAAAGTATTAAAAATATTTTCTCCGTAATTAAAACATTTGTTTCAATAAGCTCAGAAAATTTTGTATATCCAATTAAAAACACTGCAGCTTGTACCATATGGTTGTGTCAGACCCGAGCAGATGTGTTTCAGGCAGCGATCATGGGCAATGTCTTGGGGTCCAGTTGTTCATGTCAGTCATTTGGAAACCGTTTCTTATTGCCACATCTCCCACCGTGCACATGAGGCTACAGCCCCACAAGTTACCAACCTCATAAATCCGAGTAAAGAAAGATCTGATTTAATGGTGTGGCCATCTCAGCCCATCCCACTTCCAATCAGCTCTTAGCCGGCTTCTCTCCCACCTCCATGCTTCCACTCTGCGGTCTTCAGCTACCTGGGAAGACTTGCCTCCTCCCCACCTCTCCATCACCAGCGGGATCTCATTCACCCCACACGAGTACATCTAGTACATCTAATCACCTCCCGCCGAATGGCTGAAAAGCTGCCTAAGGTTGGTTGCCTTTTGATGTATTTTGTTAAGTTATGAAGTCTCAGAAAACAGTGCACAAGCCCTTTTGACAACTGCATTTCACAAATGGTTTATTTGGTTACATAGACAAGAATTTGTGTATGTCAAAATTAGACAAGTTCAGAGTGTTTATAAGTTGTTTTTGTATTCTTTGTTGTGTTGAGATGGGGTGTGTTAGTGTAGTCCTGGCTGTCCTGAATCTCCCTGGACTTGTACTCACAGTGATCCTCCTGCTTCGGCCTCCTGAGTACTGAAATTATAGGTGTGTGCAGCCACACCTGGCCCATAACATTATTTTAGTTACATGGCTTTTGAACCTGTTTTTAAGGAGCTTCAGAATAAACTTTGTACAGCTATGATGCATGGTTTACAAACTTGGGCTGCAATTATTCATAACGATATCAGCTCCTATTTTTTTGAGGAATACATTGACCTTGAGGAAAAGAAAAAGATTAAATAATTTATTCTAAACAATGCTGCAGAGTGGAGTGTGGCAGTGGTGTGAACTTGGGTCCAGGTGTATTTCATCTTAGGCCACTCTGCTTCTGTAAGATAATTTAATAAGCCCCAATTGTTTTGTCTTTAATTAGTAAAATGGGACAATTGTACAATAAGTACTTGTCAGGGAATACACCTGTGACAGGCATTGCCACTCAATACAACAAAAGCCCGGTTGAGAATTTTTGCTCAAAATGATATCAGATCAGGGATGGTGGTACACAGCTGTAATTCTAGAGGATGATGTTCATGAGTTCAAGGACAGCCTAGGCTACATAGTAAGTCTCTACTTCTAAAAGAGGAAGGAAGAAAGGAGGGAAGGAGAAAAAGAGGAGGGGATTGGAAGAGCAAGGGAGGGAAGAAGAGACACATAACAGTCTCCAATGCAGCTTCTTTAATATTGCCACTCAACAGTCTTGTCTAGCGGTGTATGCCTGTTATCCTAGTACTTGGGAAGTAGAGGCAGTCAGGTCAGGAGTTCAAGGATAGCTTTGGTTACAAAGAAAGTTTGATGCCAGCCTGAGCTACATGAGAAGCCATCTTAAAAAGA
>LOJH01025933.1:4797-18574 GCA_001685095.1 Ellobius talpinus
TGTGTGTGTGTGTGTGTGTATGTGTGTGTGTGTGTGTGTGTGTGTGTGTGTAGATACTTCATGGCCTTGGGAAGGTGGCTGGATCTAAACAGGAACAAAAATGAGAAGAGATTCATGGAGATGAGAGTGGATCAGCCATGTTGAGGCAACATTGTAAACCAGAGGGGATTTGATCCAGACAATAATTTATTTGACCCCTAAGAGACAATCTTCCCTTGATAGACCTTAAGAACAAGACACCTTGTCATCAGATGACACATGCATTTTGAAGGATGGTCCACAATGTCCAGGTCAAGAGAGAAGGTCAAAGTGCACCAAAGTGCAGCAAGGCCAAAGTACACTAAACAATCTGATACAGTTTCTTTCAAGGGTATTTAAAAAGACACATTAATTATACCTTTTTGAGTTATGAATAACAGAAACTAACAATGAAAAAAAAATCACCCAAAGAGTGGAAATTAGTATTATGATACGAGGGTAACACATTGATCTCAAAGGCAAGTTACGGCAAGCCTCTGAAGGAAGCTGGAACCACTGGTATAGACAAAACATCCTCTCTCCTATTCTCTCCTTAATTTTCCTACCTGCTATTTCTCTATCTCTATTCCCCTTTTCTCTCTTCTCTTCTCTTCCCCACCCTTGCTACCCTGCCCTTTAGTCCTCTCCTATCTCCTCTGTTCCCCTGGATTCTTAAGCAAACATGCAGCTAGGCTCCAAAGGAAGTTGGAACCATGGGGATACAGGAAGTGTCTGTTCTACAATTCTTTCATCTCCTTTCCCCTCCCTCTCCTTTCCTTGTCCCTTCCTCTCCTTTTCGTCCCCCTCCCTTCTTCTCCCTCCTCTGGTCCTCTCTTCTCTCTTCCCCTCCCCAGTCCTCTCCTCTTCTCCCTCATTTTTCTTTCTCTCCTCATCCACACTTCCAGATTTCTTCTCTTCTTAATATCAACAATTCTCTTCATCAAAAAACCTGGGCTTGTTTATGGAGGGTTCTCTGTCCCTCCCTGTCTTGCAGCTGTACTTAATAATCACTCAGAGGCTTAATATTAATTGTGGAATATTTGGCAGATAACTCGGGCTTATCTTAGATCTAAAGTAACCCATTTCTATTAACCTAAGTATTGCCAAGTGATCATGGCCTACCAGTATCTTGCTTCTTAGGTGGCTGGCTCGAGTATGATTCTGCCCTTCTCCTCTCTGTATCTCTATTTGGCTTTCCTGCCTAGCTGTATTCTGCCTGGCTATAGATCAATTCATATTTTATTATCAACCAATGAGAGCAACACATATTCACAGTGTACAGAAAGGCTATCCCACAGCATTTCCCCTTTCTGTCTAATCAAAAAAAGAAGGCTTTACCTTTAACAGTGCAAAATTACATACAGCAGAACAATTATCATGTAAGAATTACAGTTACAAAATCTACTCCATCTGTATTTGGCAAAAGTAGAGAAAATACTCTATTATCTATTTTATTTTGGTGGGTCTAAAGTTTTATATCTAATTTACCTTTTTAATCATAACTGTGAGAAACTATAACTATCTAGTCTTCAGCTCCATCAAAGATCCAAAAAGGAAATAATATTACCTGAGTAATGTTACCTGAATGTCGTGCTTTGCTAAGATAAGGTAGGACAGTCCTTCAAAGTTCCTTGCTTCACAGGAAAGTCTGTCTGATATGCTAGGTCTGTTGACCAAAGATAGATGCCTCAATGTTGCAGAAGAATGTTGGACAAATGTCCAGATAGTATGTTTCTGTCATTTCTTACATTTTTGGAAATTGTTTGCTTCCTGGATCAACTCAGTTAGCAGCCTTGAAGCTGTTCTAGATGCTGAACAACCTAGGCCATTTGTTTTTATTGGTGTCTGGCCCCCTTGTTTTACAACTGTATAAACTTTTAAAGGTAACACACATATCTATATTAATACAAATATAAACTGCATTTTACACAAGCCAGCTAAAGACAACTTTTTCCTTTATGTTTGAGCAGTTAAAGTATGTCTCTTTAGGATTATTTTCTCTTGTTTGTAGTTGGAAATTTTCAGGACTCTTCCTCCATCAAACCTGATTTTTCTTAACACAGAATGAGTCCAAAGCCTCTCATTTTCTGTGGAAATAAAAGCTTAGCCTCTCTTTCACAAAGTAACATTTTTAAAATATATAGATTGGTTTAATTTAGTAGCTTTTCAATGAGATATCTCTCAGTACATTAACAATCAAAAATCCAAAGAAAACACAATAATCTACAAAATCCAGACTCTGTGCATTTCCATATTTATGTGGTTATTATATTTTTATTACTCTATTTCCTTAAGGATTTTATCTTTAAATCATTTTTTAAATCTATGACTGTTTCTCTCCTCTCTCTTCCCTCTCCCAAACCTATATACATTTTTAAAACATATTGTATCCCATTTAGAGGCCCTTTTATTTGAATTTGTCGTTATTGTATATATCTAAACTTTTTGTTTGTATGAGCAAAAACCCTCACGCTGCTTTGCTCTCAAGCCCTCAGGGGGTGACTAAGAGAAGCTTCTTTACTGCTGCCCATGTAAGAGTGTATGGGAATGTGCCATGCAGATTAGCTTCTGACAGTTGGTGGCCAGCTCCATCTCACAGGCAGTTGTTAGAAGATGCCTCTCTGTACTATGGAGAGTATGAGAGACAAGGAATCCCATTGTGGCTCTGTTTCTTCATGCTTAGAACCTTTTAAAGCTTTTTTAAGATCTTACGTGGATCCATGCCCCATGATGGGTGCCATATGTAACCCACCCCATCCTGTAGCTGCTTTTTAAATAATCACTCAGAGGCTTAATATTAATTACAGAATATTTGGCCAATAACTCAGGCTTATTACTAACTACTTCTTACATTTAAATTAACCCATTTACATTAACCTATGTATTGCTAGTGACCATGGCCTTACCAGTGCTCTGGCATCTTGTTTCTTGATTGGCTGGCTTGAGCCTCCCTCCCCGACTCTGCCCTTCTCCTCTGTTAGACTTTCCTGCCTAGCTTTATTCTGCCTGGCTATAGGTCAATTCAGATTTTATTATCAACCAATGAGAGCAGCACATATTCACAACATACAACGTGTATTTCTGTCTAGGAAACAAGCATGAAAGAAGTTGGATTCTGGATCCTCATGACCTCTTTTTGGCTTGTCTTACAATGAATTAGGTGCTTACCATGGAACAATCAATGGTGTCAAAGCATAGGTATAAGGGATGAGGTAAGGATGAAATAAGGTCATCATGTGTGGTAAACAAGCTGTACTGTGACAATGTACACATGGCATTACATAAGCAACAGCAATTCCCAAAAATCAGGGCAGAGCAAATTGAGTCTGTCAGATGACAGCCAAGCATTTGCTACAATAAGTTAATAATGTAAATAAAAATAATGTGAATAAAAAGATTTATGATAGGTAGACAGAACAAGGAGAATTCACAGTCACTTACAGAAAAACCATAAAGAGAAAATTGTAGCTGAGACTTAATAAGCTCATAGGAGTGTATCAAGACAGCCATGTCTGATAATAATATTGTGGCTTCCACTGGAGATGTTGTGTTCTTGCTGTCCATCTTCATGTTGTTGTCACTGACAATATGAAGCAAGATACCAAATAGCCAAGCACAATGTGGAGGACAGTTTTAATATTTTCATAAATTTAGCCATAGAAAGCATAATTTGTTTATCATAAGGGTTGAAAGGGTGAGAGATATCAGTGGGCAACAATTGAAAATGATGCTCCTTTTCACCCATTTTAATGATAATAGATTAACTAATTTTCAGAGACATGGATGCTAAGGCAGGCACCATTAAAGCAATTCTGTTGCTTGGAAAATGGACCTTTTTTCTTGATCACTCTATGTGCAGTCAAGTGTTTCACAGAACTATGTGTATATATAAACTTTACCCACCAAGAACCCCAACTTGCCCTGGGGTAAGGGCTTCCACAGTCACAGTTCTTACAAGGAGTAACAAAAACTGAGCACTGGAACAAATGTATGATGTCATCTCCCCTCCCCTCTGCCAAGAAAGAGAGGACCCTCCCCAAAATGCTCCCTGATGAACCTTGTCCAGTCATCCTTGGATAGGAATAAAAAGAACATTTAAAATCTTTTTCATATTGTATCCAGAGCTATGTACCAGACTGCTTGTGTTGTGGTCTTGAATACAACCATGTGCTTGGTTAAATTGCATTTTATTTTTTGTGGTAATTGAATTTGTTATTGGCAATGAGCCTAATGTGCAACTAGAGAATGAAGATGAGGGGCTGAGGCTGGAAAAATGGAATCACTGCAGTCCTGGGTATCAGTGGCAGACAAAAGAAGGCAGAGAAGGCTAGGTTATGCAATGTTCTTCTGAAAATCATTAGAGACTATGGACAGCATCAAAGTGCATGGAGGTAGCAAGAAGTGGCTGGTTATATTGTGTGTGTGCTTGAACAGGCATCCATTCTAGGAGCCTAAGATTGCCTGGATGACAGAGACATGTTAAATCTTACTCAGATAAATCTTACTCAGTCCTTCAATATGCCAAATAGATCATTCATTATTCAAGATTCTCTAGAGAAACAGAAAGGAGAGATAGATGGGAGATGAAAGGTAAATATATATGTATATATATATATATATATTCTGGCTCTAAACTCATCCAGATAACCTTCACATACACTGAAATAGCCATAGTAAAAATTTCCATTTCATACACATAAACTTTAAAGCATCATAGCCTAGAAGTATATAGCATATTACAGAGTGTTGCTTACTTTCATGGCTGTGAGTAACTGGGTGATGTGGCTCAGTCACTATCCCACCTACAAGGGTATTTTACTTCTTTCATCAGCTCAGGAAAAGATCAAAACGGAAATATTTAAACTTTCGTGTCTCTTGAATGCATACCATGTACACACCATTGTAAGGTGGAAAAAGTTATCAATCATTTTAAGTCATGGGAGATCTGTGCATCCAAGGATTGATTCCCAAATATTAGCTCCGGCAAGCATGGAAGCTGAGAAGTTCCATGACCTGCTACTTGTAAGGTAGAGATCAAAGAAAAGTACTCATAATACTGGTGATTGGGGAGGCACTTGTTTTGTACAATCCAGCAACTCATATATGCAAAAGACCTCTCAGATACACCCAGAGATAAAATTTAACCAAATATCTGGACATCTCACATCACAGTCAGGTTGGTCCATCAAATTAACCATCATAGACAGGAATAGGCTTCCTTTTGCTCTCAGAATGCATACTTCTCTTCTATTTGCTCAATAAAGGCCTAAAACTGGGTCAAGATGGCCTAAGAAACACAAAGAAGGAAGCATGATCTGATTTTAAAATGCTCTCTTGACTCCTTTATAGCTTTTTCTGACAAGAATGGAAAATGGATCCTATTACACCAACTAGGCAACTGACTGGTGCCTGGCTTCGGCTTGAGCATTTGAACTGGCATTTTATGCTGATCTTCAGTCTGGGTTGAAATAAATTGTTGCCAAAGATGAACTTGAACTTCTGATCTTCCTGCCTCCATCTCCCAAGTACTGATACCGCAAATGTGAACCACACTACATCTGCTGTATGTAGTGCTGGGAATCAAAGCCAAGGCTTTCTGCATGCTAGGCAAACACTATGCCAACTGAGCCACATTTTCAGCCCAAGGAGGCTGGGGATTTCTATAGCTTCAGAACATGGTCAAAAACTACTATGGATAGGTATCTGAGAAAATGGCAACAAAACTGATTTTTTAAAAACAATTGTGATAAAATATATTATTTATTTATCACATAGAAGCTATGTCATACAGAAAGCCTAAAATAAGAGCAGAATTAGAAACAAAATCATCGCGTACTTACTTGTCCCACCAAACACCCTTGGAGCCTGTGGGTAACTCTGTAAGAAAGTCTTTTCCATTTTTAAGTATGGGCTTTAGGGAGTTACCCAGACAACAGAGGCACCCTTGGGAATGGAGCACATATGGGGCTAGGATGCTCGGAAGTTGAAGAACGCCATGTCTGCCGCTGTGCCTTCCAAGAACTAGCAGGCAAGAGAATCCACCGCAGGCTTTTGAGACTGGCAGGCTTGTTATTAAGCCCAGCTTGACCTCGCAAGCCAGCTGCCCAGCCCCAGGGACTACAGACAACCGACAAAACTGTAGGAGACAATGTGGAGCAGAGGTCGGGGAAGGAGATGTGTCTCTTCCTGTGTACCTTAGGGAACCCAGGACTCCCAGGGCCCAGGAGAGCATGGGCCTGCTCACATCTGCAGGCTCTCTTGACAGTAGGTGAATCTCCCTCTCAGGGAAGCAGCAGGGAGGAGCGGGGATTACCAGTCACCGGCCACACAGGAGAGAGTGGGTGAAGCCAGTGGTACTTCAGTCTTGATAAATGTCCGGAGGAACTTCATAACATTTTAGCTTCAACAAACTCTAAAACACATGTCACCAAGGAACTTCTTTTTCTGCCCCTTTATTTTAGCCCCATGTATATATTTAAGACAATGGAATCCATATGTGTCTGATTTATTTATACTTAATTCATTAAAGTGATGTTCATGCCCACAGAATCTTCTGTTACCATTTTACGAACATTTTGAGGCATTTGCATTCAGAATCCAGGGGCCAGCTAAACAGATCTGAACAGGACTCAGCTTGGCTTGAAATTGAAAACTCCTGAAGCTCAGCTGGATATCATTTGCGGCCGAATATTTTCTCCCATCCCAGACACACAGCCAACGAGGCTGCCTGCCCCAGAAGAAGGGTAAAGGGAAGTGTCAGAACACTTAATCAAAACAACAAATTCAAAAAATATGTCACAAACACTTGAAATGCCCAAAGGGGTAGAAATCATTTTATAGCTAGTTTTGCTTTCCAAGGGTGACATGAGATGGCAACTAAAGAATGACTTGAATTAAGGTGTGTGCGATGGGGGGTGGGGGGTGGGGAGTGGAGTTTGGGAAAAAATGTGATTGGTTATGACACAAAACCTAATTCATTACTTATCCAGACTATCACATTATAGTTTTCCTTAATAGCTGTTGAAAAATCCAAGGTGCTCTTTGGAATCTACATAATCAATGAAAACTTAGGGTATTATTACTATTTTCAGGCCGAATCAATAAAGTCATTTTTAAAAGATCTATTGTGTGCATTGGACTGAATAAGACAGAAGCAAGAACCTGTTTGAGGTTTGATGTGGGATGTTCTTCTGTATGTGTGTTGCTTTTATTGGTTGATGAATAAAGAAGCTGCTTTGGCCTACGGCAGGGCAGAATAGAGCCAAGCAGGAAATCTGAACAAAGATATATAGAGAGAGTAGGCAGAGTCAAAGAGATGCCATGTAGCCACCGAAGGAGAAGGATGCCAGACCCTTACCCCCGGTAAGCCACAGCCTCATGGCAACACACAGATTAATAGAAATGGGTTAATTTAAGATGTAAGAGTTAGCCAGGAAAATGCTTGAGTCATTGGCCAAACAATGTTGTAACTAGTATAGTTTCTGTGTGATTATTCCGGTCTGGGCAGCTGGGAAACAAATGAGCAGTCTCTGCCTACAGAGATTCAGCACATGCTGAGAAATGGCGTCTGAACTCCCATCCCAGTGATCAGGAGGATGGACATGGTCTCTGCTCCCAGGAGAGCTCATGGTTTAGTGAGAGGGGCCAGACAATCACATATTGAGAGTAAGTCTTAGAACTGAAAGTTGGTTAAAGAAAGCAGCCAGTGCTTCAGGGAAGGGTGTGACCAGAGGATGCTGGCCTTGTCATATCTTTAAAGCTGTGGCTGACTCAGTTCCCCCAGGACACACATTTTTGTTTTGATGGTCTACATTCTGGCTTTTCAAGAAAGTGTTAATGCATTTTCGTTCACACTCATTTCAGATATAGGTCTTACATCACTGGATCCACTTAACCAAAGGACCTTTAACTGTGGGGAATCCCTGGACCAGCGGTATTCACATCACCTGAATTAGCAAGGAAGGGAAAGGGGAAGAGGCAGGTTCCTATGAGAGCACACACCACTTAGACAGTCATGGTAGTCTGCTGTGAAAGAAAATCTCACAGAAATCAACTCCATGGTTACTCTGAGACAGTGATAAATGAGACAGAGCAAGGCCGCTCTTCATAATTCTAAGTGCAGACAAAACCAAGGTCACTGTGAAGCACACAAATCTCAAAACTCCTTTTTCTTGGACAAACAAGTGACTGTTCCTTCACCAAGTGTAGCTCACCCCCTTGCTGTTCCCCCCGCACTGTAGATAACATTTATCAAGACACCTGCCACAGAACACCTCCACTTTCCAGCAGCACCATCTTGAACACCTACTCTCTCAGGCCTGTCCTCAGATCATTGAGGGCTTCTTACTAGCACACTTACGTCTCCACATAGTATGCGTTCTCTCCCTCTTTGAAGTATGAGATCAGTTTGTTTAAATCTGTGGCTGAGGACCCTGGCACTAGGGTCGCTTCCAAGATCAACTGAATCAGACACTTTGGGGGTGGAGAGCAGTAACCTAGGTTTTCAGGGGATTGCCGTGCGCTATACCTGCTGCAGCCCAGGAACCTCTGCCCTGGGGCCTGGCTCTCCGATGGAGAACAGACTCCTCCGGAGTTCACAGTCTATAGGTCCAGAGTAGGGTAAGGGATTTCATGAATTTTTTTCCATTTAGCTCCTTTTTATCTTTATGTTTCACTGTCTCAAGGATTGTGTTAGCGTATACTCATTATACATAGTAATGGGTTTCTATAAAATGTTTTATTTATTTATTTATTGTGTGTGTGCACGCGTGCCTGTGGGGGGGGTTCTCTCTTTCTACTATGCAGACGCCAGGGACCGAACTCAGGTCGTCAAGAACGGTGTCAAGTGCTTTTACAGACTAAGTCATCCCACCTGCACGTGTTAGTGTTTTTCTAAGAGAAAAGGAAATGTGAGCCAACATATTTTCTCTATCTCATGTGTGGTCTCTTTTGCTGGCAATACACGCTTGAACTCCCTAGTCCTGGGTCTATGAGCTAAAAAAAATCCCAATTCTTTATAAATTATCCAGTATTTGATATTTAGTTAGAGTAACATAAAGCAGAGCAAGACAAGCTGCGTCTTCTTTGAGTCACAAAAGGTATTATGTATACAGGTTAATGACTAATCTAGAGGGTATGTATGTGATTCTACTAGGCAGGTGACTTACAAATATTTTCTCTCGTTCACAGTGCTTTTTGTTTTCTTGATGATGTGCTTTGAAACACAAATGTTATTTTATTTTGACGTAGCCTAATTAGTTTTTTATCTGTTTCTCTTGTCTTCTTAGTAGGCTTTGTTGAATCCGAGTTCATAAACCATTACTACTATTTTGACCTCTCTGCTGCTTTTAAGGAAAAGTTGAGCTTTGATATTCTGTGTGTAGATACCTGTCTCTTCCAACACCACTTATTAAACTGGCTTAGTTCATAAACGGATTTTTAAAATTCTCACATTTGCTGGTGACAATAATAGGTCTTGCTTTGATGACATCTTCACTCTTTAAAAGGGGTGTGTAGATCAAGTGAATCTGAGATTCGTTTCCATGGAGATCTGGTACTATTTTCTCCTTTCAGTGTACTTGGAAGATGTTGAGCCAAAAGACAGATTAGTCTTACAGAATGACAGCCTGGTGCTCTCTCTGCCTTGGTTAATCTCAATTGTCAACTGTGTAAAATCTAGAATCACATAGGAGATGGGCTTCTAGGCACATCTGTAGACACATCTGCATCGTAGTTGAGGTGGGAAGTCTCACCCATTGTAGGTGGCGCCATTCCCTGGGCTGGAATCCTGAATTGCACTCAAAAATGAAAGTGATGCGGGTGAGCTCAGGCACTCTCCCCTCCCTTCCAGATTGCCAATAAAATGTGACCAGGTGCCTCAAGTTCCTGTCCCCACGACTTCTCCAGCTTAATGGATGACAACCTTGAACTGTGGGCCAAAGTAAGCCCTTTGCCCTTTAAGTGGCATATATATATATATATATAAAAATCACAGCAACAGGAAAAGAAAGGAGACAGCATCTATCATGTGCCCTTTACCGCACTTCCATGTTCAAACTGCACAGTTCTGAGCTGGATACTACCAATTAACGTATCAATCATGACTTTGTCTCCTTCCTTGCTTTCACCTTTCCCTTTCTATGTTCTTGTTATGCTAACGAGCAATTCTCCCTTTAAATTGAAGAACTGGCATGAGAAAAACTGTGAAGTGAGGAGGGAGCCAACAAATGACTACTTCCTAAATGAGACCAGTGCTTCCACTGGCTTGGCTTACATGATCTGAATTTCCATTCAAAAGCATTGATCAAAGGTAACCTACTGGTTGATCTCACTGACTACACAACCCAGCTTATGGGATGAATGTGAACATTCCAAACAATACAACCTTATTATAAAAAATGTGGGTTCAATGAACACAAAGCACTGGAAAAAAGTCAAAGATTTGACCAAAAATAAGTGGTGTGGCAAGATCTGTAAGTGTTTTCCTACTAATGCTGATGAGAATGAGGAAACCATATGGAGTTTAAATGAGAAGGAAAGGGTTAGTTGAAGCCATTCTCTTCCAAAAAAAAAAGTCACAGAAATCAGTGAGATGGTCCAGCAGGTAAAGGAGCTTGCCACCAAGTCTGTTGACCTGAGTTCCTGAGTTTGATTCTCAGGTCCGCCATAGTGTAAAGAGAGAACCGACTCTGTCAAGGGGTTCTCTGACCTCTACAGATAAACCATGACACATGTACCCACACCATACAAACTAAATCAATGAACTAGAATAAAGCTTCTCTTTAAAGCCCCAGAGTTTGAAAGGAGCTTTTCCTTTTTGAGGGTATTACACTGATCCCATAATGCGAAATCCTTCAAAGCAGTGCCTAGATTTTTAGGGGCACCAAGAAGCCACTTCACCTTCAATAAGCTACTGAGAGTAAACAAGAGAGGGCTAACCTGGAGGAAACCATCATGGTCTGAATTGGGTCTGAACTGGAACATCTCAGGGGTCAGTCTAACTTTGGAGTTTCAGTTATTTTGCCTGTGAGAAGAAACTGAAAAATCCATGTTTCCAAGTACTAATACATTTGCTATGATAACTGAAAGAGCCAAGGGATTATCAACTTAATGTTCAAATACACAGTCTATCATTTTTCTTAGTAATTTAGCATTAATGTTTGGATACAAATTCTATAATTTTTTCTTAATTATTTAGACTTAATATTTATATATAAGTTCTATCACTTTTTTTCTGTTTGCATTCCCTTTTTCTACCTGCCTACTCTACAGGCAGCTGAACAAATTAATAATAATACTTTTTCTTTCTTCAAGTGATTCAAGTTTGAATCTTGGGTTTAAGAAATGTCCACCACAGAGCAGTCCTAACCAAAGACGTGGCTAAGAGAGATAAGCACAAAGAAATCTGCCTTAGAACAAAGATGTCTGTGTGGGCCCTTTTTAAAGATTGGTTTAGTCAAATGGCCTTTAAAAATCAGTATTGGGTCATTGTATAAAAAAATCAGTGATCAAAAATGCGTTGGATGATTGACACATTAGCACGTAGATGCTTGGAGGATTTATCATTGAGTACTTATGTCACCTACCTTGGAGAGCCAGTCGGCAAGCCACTGTAGTGGACAGTCTACATGTTCCCCTTATGTGCTGGCTAGCTTTATGTCAGCTTAACATAGGTTAAGGTCATTTTGGAAGAGAGAATGAAATTGAAAACTACCCCCACCAAATTGGCTAGAGGGCAAGCCTGTGGTGCATTTTCTTGATTGGTGACTTATAGAGGAAGGTTCAGCCCATTGTGGAATGGTAGTCCAGAAAACAGACTGAGCAAACAAGGAGCAAACCAGTAAGCATCACTTCACCACGGTCTCTGCATCAGCTCCTGCCTCCAAGTTCCTGTCCTGTTTGAGTTCCTGTCCTGACTTCCCTCAGTGATGGTCTATAATGTGGAACTATAAAAAACAGAAATAAACCCTTTCCTTCACCAAGTTTATTTTAGCTATGGTGTTTTATCACAGCATTAGAAACCCTAAATAATACCCCCTCCCACATCTAATCACACTTCAGTGATCATCAGATGGTAAGAATAATGGCCACAGCAAAGACAACAATGATGACAAGGCTGATGATGTGTTCTTTGTCCCCAGTTCTTGTCAGAAAGCCTCAAAGAATCCCTGGGAGGGCTGGGGGATACTCATTCAGTAAAGGGTTTGCTGTGCAAAAATGGAGAATTAAGTTCAGTTTCCAGCACCAACCTTAAAAAGCTGAGCACAGCATCGCTGAGTTCCAGGTTTATTGAGAGAGTTTGTCTCCAAAAATAAGGCAAAGAAGCCATTGAGGAAGATACCCAGTCTTGAACTCTGTGCACATGTACAAATACGAGCTCACCTTGCACACATGTGTACACACACATACACCCCAGGGTATTTCCTGGTAAACTGGAGGGTCTTAATTTATAATGAATCCCTAAAGACTACCTCTGAGCTTTTGCTAGTAAGATGGCCTATGAAGAGGAAATCCCAGTAGCTTGAGGATGGATATTGGTTACCAGAAAACCTATTAATCTGATAAAGGCATAAAATTTTCAGCCATACTCCTACCTCTGTAGAAGACTGAGTTTAACCGCCTGGCCAATGATTCTGCGATGCTGCCTACACTTAAACAAACATTCTGAACAGTGAGGTGGGGTTTTCATTACTGATGAACATGCTCATGTACTAGGAAGGTGGTATCCTTCATCCTCCATCACTCTCCTCACCTCCTTCAGTATTTCAGCACCTCTGGTACCCAGGCCCGTCTCATAGCTATGAAAATCCTTGCTCTACAGTGGTTACTGGGAGGTTCAGATAAGCACACTGCTGAACTCTTGTGAGATGCTATTCAACTAAAAACAAAGTAGCAGAAACAGCAGCTACCTACTTCCTAGAGTTCCTGTGGGTCACAGTGGTTATTTACAATGTCTGCAGAATTATTGCCTGACTTTTGTGGAATTGGAGGCAGGCCTACAACACATCACCCCTGCTTTTCTTCTCTTTTGCCTCTTTTCTCACTTCCCTGGGATTGTTTCAGTCTCTAACACACTGACATATAAGCATTGCCAAGGGCTGTTTTCTGGAAGCCAGGATACAAGAGATTTGTGACTAGAGAAGTTCCCCTGTTAAAGGGAGATGCACATGGTGACCTGATGGTGGCCTCCCAGACTCAGGGCAACGAGGACTATAACCCGGCACCAACCTCAAGAGGCCAAGGCTCTGGTGACACCAACTGCCTGAGTATTTGGCACAAATCATTGAGCTGTATAACTTCCAAATACATTGTTGTTCCCTGCCTGAGACATACTTGCAGTGAAACTTCATTTTAAAAGAAGACATGCTATTAGCCACTGCAAGATTCCTGTCTAGAGAGAGGGTGATAGGAAACCTTTCCTGTTGTTATGTAATGATGGGGAGGAATGATGGCTGTTTTTTTTAATACCTTTATTTGAAAAAGGAAAAGGTTGGATTAAATGAAATTAGAAACATGTTTATGACATTTAAAATTTGGGAAGAGTGCTTTTTGTCCGCATTAGGCAGCACCCTAGTTGTCCATTTTGTGGCTTTACTTTGACCCAGATATAAGACTCAATTAGGCTGTCCTTTTCCATGACCAGGAAAAAGAAGAATTAATCAGGGGATCAGAACTGCTGGTGAATGGAATGATGGGAGGAATGTAGGTTTCTTTGGTCAGACCTATGATACAACAGAAAATTACTAATGAGATTGAGAGT
>LOJH01025934.1:0-18574 GCA_001685095.1 Ellobius talpinus
GGTTTAAGCGTGGCTAGTCTGTATCCCTTCCCTTTTAGGTTTAAGCGTGGCTAGTCTGTATCCCTTCCCTTTTAGGTTTAAGCAGTGGCTAGTCTGTATCCCTTTCCTTTTAGGTTTAAGCGTGGCTAGTCTGTATCCCTTCCCTTTTAGGTTTAAGCGTGGCTAGACTGTATCCCTTTCCTTTTAGGTTTAAGCGTAGCTAGTCTGTATCCCTTTCCTTTTAGGTTTAAGCGTGGCTAGTCTGTATCCCTTTCCTTTTAGGTTTGAGTTCATTCTGCCTGAGTTATTGGCCTTGTTTCCCTTTAATCTGAGATCCAGAAATGTCAGTGAACACCCCATGTCTTTTCTTGTCACCTCTGTGCAGAACGTGTGCCTTCATTGCCACCCCTAGGTTACCCCTTCCATCCCCACATCTCTGAATGAAGCCTTGAAGTCTCTGGCCCCACCTTTTCTGCTGCTCTCTCCATCCACCCCTGCTTTGCTCTTTGCAGCCTCCATCTCCCAAGTCAGTCATTCAGTAATCATTGTGACCACCTTTGCTAGAGGAGCTGTTAGCGGGGAGATCGGGCGTCATTGTGGTGTGTCTGTCATGAGACATGTGTTGCAGGAAAAATCCTTTGGGTGATGTGATTATTTTAATTAAAATTCAAGCTACACCTGTACCCTCCGGCTGCTCTTTCTTCTGGGGCGTGTGGTCTGTTTCTTCTGAGCAGGCTTCCTGCCTCTGCTCCTGAGACTCTTAAAGCCAGCACTTCCTGCAGGCTCCTGGGATCTAGGTCTGGTAAGGAACTGGTTTCCTACTCCCACGAGACTTTGCTTCCAGCAGCAGCTTTGGAGTTTAGTTTGGGTCCTGCTGCTGCTTGTTAAGGCAGATGGGGAGCCTGTGCACCTCTAAAAAGCTGCATACTAAGCGATCCCAAGTATGGTGGAAGGGCGGGTACCGCCATGGCGACTATAGACACCCTATATGTCTATGGCATGCATGTGGCGGGCAGAGGACATCTTGTAGGAGTTGGGCTTTTCCACCATGTGGGCTCTAGGGATGGAACTGAGGCCATCAGTCTGGGTAAAAAACACCTTTCCTTGCTGGGCCATCTCCATGGCCCCTAGTTTGGGTGTTTCTCAGAGTGGCGAGGGAATCATACAGGTCTTGATCCTGATCGATCATAGCCATGCCCTGATGCTTTACAGCTGATAGGAATCTCTGATTGCTCCTCTCACTGGTAAAGCAGAGAATATTTCTTTCCAGGGAGCTGTGGGCATTACAGTGTGATATCCCTGAGCCTGGCACTTGGGTGCCCAGGAAGCAGCTGGCTTTTTCCTTCACTCCCCTGTCCCTGTGTGGCCTTGCTTCTAAGCACATTACATCTCAAGTACTGATCCAGGCTCTTGGGAGACTCTTGTGAGCAGAGCCAAGGTCTGCCTGGGTGAGGCCTGTGCTCAGTAATGGGATCATAACCAGCAGGAAACATGACACACTGATGGCATGTTAGAAGAAATGTTACAAAAGAAGCCGTGGGCAGGGTTCAGGGTCTCAAGTGACAGCAGGGAAGGATCACCGCAGAGTTAAAGATGGGCAGGCCTTCCTGAGAAGAGCACGCTCGCAGGTGGCAAGGGAGTTGGCCAAGTGTCCATGCAGGCAGTGGGTGTTGCACTCATACAGGAAGATAAAGTCCTTCATGAAGCCTGGACTGCAAGCTTAGTGGCAGCAAGGCCCCGGGAGGGGTGACGAGCAAACCAGGAAGTGGGGATGTAGAAGAGGGAGGTCAGGAGGTTAAGGAAGGGGAGGTGTGAAGTGGTCTTGAGGGACCTGACTTACAGGGCATGATGTTGAGTCTCTGGTGCCCTTTAACAAAGGAGTATGGGGCCTAGTGTGGCTTTTGAAGACACGAGCTCTGTTGAGAAGATGCCGCAGGGCCTGAGTGATTAGACGCTTGTAACCTGGGAAGAGACGGTCGGGTAGGAGTGATTGTTTCTGGGTATAGTTTGAATTCCAGCACCTTGATTGGTTGAGAAATTGACCTTGAAAACCGAGTAAAAGAGGGATCACCGGAACCATGGGCAAAGACATAGTACCTACCATCTTGGCAAGATTTGGATTTCTCAGAGGTTACAGATGCCGTCAACAGCATCTTCTGGAGCCTGTCCAGTCACCTGGCCCTGTACTTGCCATGTAACTGTTACTGTTGACAGTATTGGTTGTGTCTGTCTGTGGACCAGATCAGAAATGTGGCACGTGTGGTCCATGATGGTGGAAGTGCATGGATGTTGAGACGTGGGTTGTCATGGTGTTTCTTTGTGGAGTGGGTAGGTGTGGCCCTGCATCGCGTTCTTTTCTCATTGCGGTGACAGAGACGGATGAAAAACAGCTTGAGCAAAGAAGGGCTTTCTTGTAGCTCCTATTTTGGAGATGTAGTCCTTCTTAGATGTAAAACGTCATTTTAATGACCAGGGGATTGTCTTTTAGGAGATCTAGATCTTGTCAGTTTGACAGTGTTAACCATCACGAGAAGACTGGAGGAAGCTGGGTCTAGATGAGCATGTGTTTAGACTCTGAGTGGCCCTAGCGTGACTCACCCCAGTGGCATAAACAACCTCTCAGTGTCAGCTCGTCCCAGATAGTCCTCAGGGGCACACTTACATAGGAAAACGTATACTGTTTTATTAGATATTTAAATTGAACTGAGAGCTCTCACTTTGATTTGCTAAATCTGGTTCCTCTTCCTGGCAAGTCCTTGTTCATTACACATGCCACCCTAGTAACCTGTCAGGTTGCTAAGTAACAGGACTTGACTTTGAAAGAGCCTTTTGATTTTCGTTGGTTCCACTGGGCTCCTGGGTCAGCCTTTTTTAACCCGCTGACTGAGCTGCACAGCAGAGAGTGGAAGGATCCACGTGCCTGATCACCTTGAGCTTCAGCGTCTTCTGCATGGAGAAGCTGTTTGCAGGCCTGAAACGGAGTCTGCCATCCTGCAGGCTGTGACAGTGTGGGCCACAGGGAGGGGATGCAGGTGGAAGGGATGCACAGAGGTGCAGCATCCTAAAAGCCTGGAAACTGACATGGAAACCAGGGTGGAGTCAGTGAAAAGCACAGAGGCCTTAGGTAGATGGCTCTGCCCAAGACCTGTTTGTAATTCTGTCCTCAACATTTGGCCTGCTACTGGTCACCTCTTGTCCATTCAGGGCTGGACTGTGTATGTCTATGCCCCCCACGCTAAATTTATGCATTGAAATCTTAATTCCAACTGCCTTTATTTAGAGACAGGGTCTTGAAAGAAAGTGATTAAGTTTAATTAGAGTCCTTAGGGTGGGCCCTAGTCCGATCTGACTGGTGTCCTTGAAAAACGAGGGGATTAGGATGTAGACACACAAAGGGATGAGAACATGTGACCACACGGAGGAGATGTTCCACAGGTCAAGGGGAGGGGCCTCAGGAGGAACCTAGCTTTGATCTTGTATGCCCTCCATGGCTGGTGGAGATTTCTTATGTGCACGCTCCCTCGTCTGTGGGACTTCTCCCGTTAACTAGCCAGCTGAGGTGTCATCCAATGGAAGGAGGTGAGAAAGGTCAGAGATCTGGTGAGGTTTGCAGATGACTGGCTGACTCTAGGGGTTCAGAGGAGATGTTTCCAAGGGGTTGGCCCTAGTCATAACCTGCTGGGACCACAGTGCTGGGAACCAAAAGTGCCAGTATAGACTTGTAGATCATCTGGTGCTGTCAGCTCCTTGGGGCACAGCTAAACACAGCCTCCAAGCCTGTGTGTGTATATGGGTGTGGGGTGGGTGTGGGTGGAGGGTGCTATCAGCTCCTGTGGGGCACAGCTAAACAGAGAAGCCTCCAAGCCTGTGTAAGCCTGTGTGTGTGTGTGTATGGGCACACGGGGGTGGGGTTGGGGAGCGCTATCAGCTCCTCTGGGGCACAGCTATAGAGAGAAGCCTCCAAGCCTGTGTGTGTATATGGGCGCGGGGTGGGGGGTGTTATCCGGAACATCTGGAATGACTCTGCAGTTGTGTGTTTACTACCTTGGATGTGGAACCTCCCCTGGTGTCAGAGGTTGGATCACATGAGGAAAATATCACTCTACTCAGAAGCCATCAACAATCTGTTTTTTTGTTTGTTTGTTTGTTTTTTGTTTTGTTTTGTTTTTACCTAGGGTAACTAAGGGAGAATGTGCAGTCTGAGGTCACAGCTCTCACGGAATCTGCATATGTTACACCCATGGGTTCCTCGAGGAGGTCTGGGGAAATATCCTAGAGGGATCCTATGGCAGAGATGTCTTTGGATAGCTTACATATCGCTTTTATGCCATTGTTCTTAGGAATCAACTTGATAAATATGCTCTGGTGTTGCTTGGATTAACATGCCATTTAAAAATGTGTCTTTCTCCTCTTTTCGGTCTTCCTCTCGGAGAGGCAGCTTCACTTCTGCCTCTCTCCCCCCTTCTCTGCTTCCCCCTTCTCTGTCTCTTTCTCCTCTTCTCCTCTTCTCCTCTCTCTCTCTCTCTCTCTGTCTCTCTCTCTGCCCCCTTTCCCTTCCCCCTCTGTAACCCCCTGAATAAATATTCAACCTCAAAAAAAATGTGTCTTTCTCTATAAAAATGTCACCTCAGATTCAGAAACCAGACTTAGAAGTCAGGGTTAATTGAAGAGGCCACCATCATAGCAGTGTTCTGGATTTCCGGTTTGCTGGGCTTAGCTCTTGTGATGTGATGGTGCTGGTCATGCTGGCTACAGAATGCTGCTGAGGAGGATTTGCTTTCAGTGGCCTCATTAGGGACTTGGGCTGCGAGATTTGACCAGTGAGGTTGGAGCACCACTCGTTGACAAGGGGGCCCTCACCGGTCTCAAGCTGGGGTCACTGAAGGGATTCCCTCTAGTGGCCAGTTCAGGCTCAGAGTGAGTGTGCAGGTGTGTGTGCTCACACAGGCGTGTGTGCACAGATAGGCATATTTGTGTGCTCATACGGTTGTACTCATTCAGGCTTGGGTGTGCTCATGGAGGCATGGACTTGTACTTGTGTGTGTCGGTGCAGTTATGAACCCCTGCCACTAACTGTTCCTGGATGGGCTGCTGTGGATCGTGGCAGACTGTGATTCCTGGCTCCTGGGACCAGAACAGACGTCTGGGGTTTTGGCATACAACAGCCTGGAACTCTGTCCTCAGCCGTGCCGGCATGCCTTCTAGCTGCGCCTGGAAAGGCTCAGGTGCAGCCCTTGTTAAGGAGGCCCACAGGTGTGTGTAGTTGCCTGGAACCACCGGGTCTAGAAAAGGATATTAAAATATTAGGGGCCATGTTATTTGGCTGGTGTAAACAGGCTTGTGACATTCTTGTGACTGATGTGACCAGCTCCTCATGGGCAGATTCTCTCTGTTTTGTTTTTTGTTTTTCTTCAGGGAAGCAGTGTTCTGAGAGGGCAGTGACCTGCTTGGATTCTCAGGACAGTGAGTGTAGCGTTAGGGGTGAAGTTCATTCCTGTGGGTGCTGAGTGGACCTTGCGGGAGGGTACTTGGCAGGGTTTGCCTTTGCTGTTGGTCGGTGTGAGGGACACCTTCCGTGCTTGAGTGTGGAATGACCTGACCAAGGGTTGGGTCTCCAAAAATTGAATGGTAGTAGGCTTGTTTTGTTGAGCCCCGGATGAGGGCTGTGAGGGGAATTTATAAGCGGAGTGTGGGTGAGAGAGTCTGGTTTTCTGCAAGGTTCTTAGCCCACCCAGAGTGATGAGCAGAGAGTGGGCGGTAGGTGGAGGCAGCCCAGAGATCCACGGTTCTGGGGGCCTGTGCAGTCTTTTCTTCCTCTCTGGGTTTGGGTTGTTGCCTTGGAACAGAAATATGCTCTAGGAGGGACAGACCCTCTCCTGTCCCATGAGACCCTCTGGTCCTTAAAGGTCTATGGTGGAAGGTTCCAGACAGACAGACTTCCCGTTGTGTGTCTCCCTTCCTCACATCCTCCTGTCCCCTCCTGTCCCCAAGTTTGGAGCAAAATCTCTCCTCCGTTCTCTACCCAGCTGCCCATCTCCTGTTGTTGCAGGTGCTTGGCTCGCTGGGCCATGACGGTTTTGCTGCCATCACTCGCCTTCCTTGGCCCTCTCTCCTACCAGCCAGTATGGTTCCCTGTAGCTCTGTCTTCCATCCTTGACCCTCAGGCTTTGCTTGGCATGCCCCTGCATCAACTTCAAGCCTCAGCAGGAGCCTGGGCGAGGGATAGGAGCTGATCAGAGCCACAACACTAAGGGACCATGTGTGCTTCACCTGGGTGTGGGGACCAGTAGGAGACGGGGCCACTGAGCCAAGATTTTGGAGGTCGGAAATATAGACGATTTTCTGGCTCAGGATGTATTTCCATGAAGCTCGGGAAGAAGCCATCTGAGCAGATGGAAGGGTAGGACAGAGCCACAGTCCCAAGGCACCCTCCCAATTCCTGTGAGCTGAGATAAAAGTGAAGACTTTGTACCTGGGCTTTGGTGGGGGAAGGAGCCACCCGAAACTCCGTGACATTTGAAACTTTTGTCACCGAGGCTTGGATGGTGGCCCTGTCTTATAAACTGGCACAGGCTTTGCCTTTCTGAGCTTTTGCTCCCACCCAGTGGGGTATAGGAAGGGGAGGAGGCCTCAGGTCTTTTGGAGGCTTCTCAGCCACACCCAGGTCCCCTCACGATAACGATGCCAGTTCCCTCCACCCTCTCAGAACAGTCCAGGTGTGGGGTAGAGCCAGGGCCAGCCGGGGATCAGTGCCTTATAGCTCACAGAGGCATGAAAACGGGGAAGCAGGCATCAAAGGAAGTTAGGTTTCCATCTGCACATCTGGTCTGGAACCCGTAAGCCTCGAGCCAGCGTTCCCCGGTGAGACGTTCATTTCATCTCCTGCCCCTTTCCGACTTCATCCGCCCAGCATGCGGATGTGTGTTTGGCTCCCTGCACAGAAGGAAGGCAGCTGGGTCCTCTCAGCTTGCTCTCACTGCCACTGAGCACTGAGGGAAGGTTCATGGTGGAGACTCGTTTCGTCTGATAGTGTCAGAGCGAGGAACATCTTGAGTGCCTGTGTTGGGAAGCCTCTTCTCTTTATTGCTGTTGGAAATGACATGGATGGGGTTTATCTCTGGAGATAGCACATTCTCTTAATTGTACTCCACACACCGTGACAGCGGAATCTGTGCATGACTAGCCCGGCTCTGTGTGCACCTGGGGTCCTAGAAACTCTTCCAGCGCATCCACAGCGGGTGTCAAGGAGTGTCTGGTGTTCCGGTCCTCACTGACACCAGCATCCGTTAAGGTATGCTCTTGTGTGGCAATGCATCCTGGGACAGTCCGTATTTACACAGACTCCATCCCATCTTTGTGGGTGACGATGAAGCAAAATTCGTGTTTTCCCTTGGGACAAAATGAGAGGCAAAATGGGGAAATGGCTAGATTGTTGCTCTGTGTGCAGTTTCTGACCCCTTCCCATGTGCTTCAGTGACTAGACGAGAGCAAGTCAGGGCCCGCCGGGCACCTGCACTTTGAGCTGCCGCAGTGTCCAGGAGTTGACCACCCCACCCGCACCCAGAACACTCAGGAGCACAGTCTTCGGCTGTGTCCTTGGCCTTCCTGGTAACTTCAGTCTAGGTCCGGTGGCTAGTCAGTGTGAAAGGAGATGAACAGGCCGGCAAGCAGCCTCACTGCTCTAGAGTGGGCCCTTCAGGGTGCTGCAGACAGATGAGCACCTTCCAGCTGTGGGATCGATTGATCGATCTATCAGTCTATGTCTGTCTGTCTGTCTATCTATCTATACCAATCTGTTTATCTATCTATCTATTCATTTTATTTATTTATTTATTTTTTTGTTGAGATCCAACCTCTTGTAACCCAGGCTGTCCTCAAACTTGCTGTATAGCCAAGGATAACCTTGGTCTTCTGATCCTGCCACCTCCACTTCCCAGATGCTAGACTAATAGCTGTGCACCACCGTGCCTGGTTTATGCAATGCTGGCAGATACTCTTAGCTGCATCCTCAGTCCAAACCCATGGTTCTAGGCTACAGATACTAACCAGGCAGGGAAGGGTGGGTGGAGTCTGGGAACACCACTGTGGTGATCTTGACATCACACATATGCTCCAGGTGAGAAGCCTGGCCATGGCATTGGGTGTATCCCCCCACATCACACCTGTGCTCCAGGTGACAGGCTGGCCATGGCCTTGGGTGTATCCCCCCACATCACACCTGTGCTCCAGGTGACAGGCTGGCCATGGCCTTGGGTCTGCCCCTCCTACCACATTTGTTTATCTTATGTGTGTGAGTGTCTTGCCTGCATGTATGAATGTGTGCCACCTATGTGCTTGGTACCCACAGAGGTCAGAAGAAGGTGTCTGTTCCCGTGGAGACTGGAGTTACAAACATTTGTGAGCTGCCCCATGGGTACAGCGAATTGAACCAGGTTCTCCGATAAAGCAGTGAGGGCTCGTCACCACTGAGCCCCCTCTCCAGCCTGCCCTCGCTTTTTCTGAAGCCTACTGACAGACTGCTGGGAACACAGTGTCTCAAACATGCCTGGTTGGTTTCGTTTGCTGTTGTCAGAAAAGATAGTCTGCAGACGAGCCAAGAGACAGTTGAGAGGCTGGGGCTTTTGCTGGGTGATGTCAGGGTCTGGGAGGAAATGGATCAGGACATCAGTGCAGGTGTGTGGTGGGTTGTGCCATGTCTGGACCTTTTTGCTCTGAAAGGAGCATGGACCTGAATTAGCAGTGGTAAAGAGTAGTGCTTACTCAGATGCGGTGGATACAGGGAAGGGTATCTAATTGATCTTCCCTGCTCTCTGCCTAATGCTATCCTGTGATAGTGTGGCCTCTTGGGTGACTTGCTATGTTCTGGGACATTGTTTATGTTCAGCTCCTTCTACCCTAGCTTGGCCGTTAGCTGCTGACCCCTGAGCTGAGGCTATCCCAGCTTGACTGTCAGCTTCTGACCCCTGAGCTGGCCTGCCCCAAATTAGCTGTTAGCTGATGACCCTGCAGGAGCTGAGGCTATCCCGGCTTGACTGTCAGCTGCTGATCCCTGAGCTGAGGCTATCCTGGCTTGGCTGTCAGCTGCTGACCCCTGAGCTGAGGCTATCCCTTCTTGGCTGTCAGCTGCTGACCCTTGAGCTGAGGCTATCCTGGCTTGGCTGTCAGCTGCTGATCCCTGAGCTGAGGCTATCCCAGCTTGACTGTCAGTGCTGACTCCTGAGCTGAGGCTATCCCGTCTTGGCTGTCAGCTGCTGACCCCTGAGCTGAGGCTATCCCNNAGCTGCTGACCCCTGAGCTGAGGCTATCCCAGCTTGGCTGTCAGCTGCTGACCCAAGCAGTTTTCATCTTCTCATCCTCTGCCTTCTTGCTATATGATTTGGGCAAACTATCTCCATTTATTTTGTTATTGTTTTTATTTATTGTTTATTTATGTATATGCTTATTTGTGTGTGTCCATGTGTGCATGTATGTGTGAAGACCAGAGGACAGCCATGGGTGTCATTCCTCAGGAGCCATCTAGCTTGTTTTTGAAGACAGTTGGTCTCACTGGTCTGGAATTCACCTGGTGGGCTAGGCTGGCTGGTCACTGAGCCCCAGGGGTCCGTCTGTCCCCACCTCTCTGTCACTAGGGTTCTAGCCATGAACCACCATCCTGGCCTTGTTTTAGACCTAACATCTAAAATAAGCTCCAGTCCCCATGTTTGTACAACAAGCATTTTACCAACTTCCTGTCTCCCCAGCCCATTTCCTTTTTCCTTAAAGGACAGGGTAAAGACAACTTTCCCATTATATGTCCTCCCGCTCTGGGGCAGGATCATGCCCTAAGTCATTGTGAATGGGTTACATTTTCCCCCATCCTAGGTTTCAGGGGAACTCTAAAGACTCTGAATCAAGTTGTTCTTGGTGTGACTTAGTGACTATGACAAAATAGCCAAGGTCAATAACCTTTAAGGAAGAGAGGCTTGCTTTGTCTCAGTCCCCCTTTGCAGTCGGCTGGCTCCGTGGCTTTGGTCATCATGGGCATCAGAGAGACTATGGGACAGGGAATCAGTCTCAGGATCCCCTTCTAGGGCACACCCACCAAAAACATAATTTCCTCTAGGCACCACACCCTAGAGGCACACGCATCGCCTAGAGCATACAGCCTTCTACAGGAGCTCTCGTGAGACACCGCAGACCCAAACTGTAATGTGTCTTAAGGCTGAATTTTGTGTATTGTAGCTGAGCATACTGTAAATGACTTTCCCAGTCCCTGTTTTTAATGAATCCATCTGCAGAACTTGCACATCTCCATGGGTTCTTCTAAAACTCCAGCTCTTCTGGGCTCTATGCCCCAAGACTGTAGGATGAACAGCCTGCCTCCCACTCCAGACAGCCTGAAGGCTATGGTTCTTGTAGGTGGGGGCATCCAGCCTAAGGAGTCTGGGCAGCATTTCATCTGTCATGGAAACAGCACCCATGAGTACACCGTGTGTGTTTCTTTTTTTCCCCCGTTTTTGTTTTGTTTATCTGCATGTATGCATGTGTGTTTCATATGTGCAGGATTTCATATGTGGGTATGTGTGTTTGTGCGTGTGTACGCGTGGAGGTCCCAGTTGGACATCGAGACCTTCTTGCTCATTCTTCACCTTGTTCATTGAGGTAGGGTCCCCCAGTTGAACTCAGAGCTCCTGACACAGGCTAGTCTTGCTAGCCGGCTTGTTTCAGAGATCCCCGTCTCTGCCTTGCGAGTGCTGGAATAACAAGTGGGCCCGTAGCACTTGCTGTTTATGTAGGTTCTCAGGATCTCAACTCGTCTTCATGCTTGTGCTGAAGCACTTATCCCCAGGCCCTGCTTGTTTACTTTTGAGACCGGGTCTCCTGTAACACCGGATGGCCTCATATAGCTGAGGATGACCTTGAATCTCTGATCCTCCTTCCTTCACTCCCAAGTGCCAGGATCACTGCCGTGCCTAGTTTGACTGAGCCAAGGGCTCTGTATGTGCCAGGCAGCCCTCCTACCAACTGAGCTATCACTACAGACCCCAGCATAGATGTGTATAGGAGGAAATCCTACTTACTTTCCAGGGCCACCAAAGGTTTCGAAACCCCCCTGCTGAGTTTTAGTGATGCCTCCTCTTGTGAAGAATTTGCTCAGCAGGGGGCTCACCTCAGCTCCCTTGGCTTCCTCCGGAGAGCTGACCCAAATGGATAGAGAACTGGTTGACAAATGTCTGCTTCGGGGTACCCAGCTACAGAAGTCCTTCCCATTCTCGGGCCTGACTCAACCACAGCCGAAGGCAATAGAGCCCCTTTGAGGCTTTCTTTGCCAGAACAGTGGCAGGTGGCAGGTGGCTGGCTCCTCAGGAGGCCTCATATCCTCCTGCTTACTATGCAGTTTATTCCTGGGCCAGTGTGGGTACTGAAACCAGAGGAAGCTGGGTGCGTTTGAATGAGAGAGCAGTGCCAGGCTCGTTCAACCCTGCCATGGGTGGCTGGCCCACTGTGTGCCAGAGTCCTACACTCAACCGTGACACAGTGCATCTGTCTCAAGGGTCCCAGCCGAGCTCCATGCTAGCTTTTCTCATCTATGATCTACAGATTTGGATGTAGTTATACTTCTGCGGCCATCTACCATAGCTGGGCAGGGGTACCGGAGTTTGGTTCTGGGCAACAGGCACTGGCTGGCAGAAGAATGGTCTTGGAAAGTAACCCAATGGTAAGATACTCAGCTAACAGTTCCTGGTTCCAGTCCATCACTGTAGGGAAGTCACAGGGGCAGAAAACTCGAGACAGCTGGTCACGCTCATTCAGTTAAGCCGCAGACTGCAGTAAACACACGCATTCTACTGCTCCGCCCCTCTCTCCACTTACAGTCTAGGGTTCCAGTTAAAGAATGGTCCTACTCACCATGGGTGGCTCTTTTCACCTCGCTGCCTCCAGGCCCACCTTCCAGGTCATTTTAGAGTCAGTCACTAGCCCTCACAGCCTGGAAGACCTCTTTGGCGGACCCCTTGATGTGTTAGAGATATCGCAGGGGCCTGAGTGACCCTGGAGTTTGCTACAACTTTGAAAAGGAGGTCAAGATTGTCGGACAGATCCTCTCATAAGCAGCCTTGGAAGGGCTGGCCCGGTGACGTTTTGACTTCCTTCCCTGAGGCTGTGGACCCACTGAGCCCCAACTATCCCCACTGTGAGCCTCAGCTTTCTCATAGTTTCTGATAGGCAGAAAATCAGGCTGAGGGGCCAAGCTGCCAAGTGCTTTGGAGAAGCAAGGGGGCTTCTGTCTTCCTTAGCCTGACCCAGCCACCTGCCTCAGGGCCCCTGGCCTGCTCACTGCCTATAAAGAAAATGTTCCTTCCCTCAGGGCCACAAGGCAAGCCCCACTTTGTCCATTACCTTTCATTCTGACCACACAGATGACATCTTCACAAAGAATTGAATCAGGGTCAAGAGAGAAGGGCATTCTTAGTAAAACCTCATTTACTGTTGGCTCAGAAACACTGGGTCTGGAAATGAGGTCGCGAGAGAGCCTGTGCGGCAGGAAGCTTACCGTGCAGCTCCTATCTGGGTGTCTGTTCACTGTTTAGAAAATTTAAAATTTCATATAAATGGCTCTCCATTACGACTGCTGGGCTACAGGGTTATTAAAAAGTAAGTGCTTCTAACACTTGCTGTTAAAACTCTAGCACCTGAGAGTGAAGAAGGGACCGTGTCTCTGTGTAGAGTGGGATCCTGTAGGCCCCAAGTGGGAAGCACATGTCTAGAGCTATCTCTGGAAGAAAGGACCTTGTCTCTGTTTAGAGTGAGGCCCTGCATGCCCCAAGTGAAACCTTGATTTCACCTTGATGTTTTGTTTTGTTTTGTAATTCTGGGAATTGAACCCAGGACCTCATGCAGGCTAAGCTCATACTCAACCACTGAGCTATAGCCCTAGCCCTCTTTTTACTCTGTTTTGGGACAGGTTCTTAACATTGATGGCCTTGCACTCACTGTGTAGTCCAGGGAGGCTTTGAACTTCTTCTAAAACTCCTGCCTCAGCTTCCCGAGTTCTACAACACCAGGCTCAGCTTCACCTTGATTTTAGTTTTCTTTTTTGAATTTATGTGTGTGTTTTTCATAGATGTTTGTCTGTTCAGCGTAAGCATGCCTGCTCCCCACAGAGGCCAGAGGAGGGCGTCGTATCCTTTGGAACAGGAGTTAACAGTTTGCAAGTCTCCGTGTGGGTGTTGAGAATCAAGTACATACACGTGTATAACACACAGACACACACACACACACGCACACGGCAGGGGTAAGAATTTGCAGCAGTGCCTAGCATGGAACTTTGGCAAAGCCATTTTAACTTTTCAGCCCCTCCTCTTTGCCAGCTCTGTGCCGGGTGCCCACTGCCCTCGTTATCACGGGAAGAGTAGTCAGTGTTTGTCACTGCTGAGCCATCTTTCCAGCTTCTTCAATTTGATTCTGTTGCCAGTTTCAGGAAGGAAGACTCAGGAGTGAGGTGGAACCCCTTCCTGACCTGGGGATTAGTCCAACACTGGGCAAAATGCCACATTTGAAATTTGTACTGTATTGTAATATTTCAAAAATATATGTTCTAAATATATAAAAGCAACTCAGAAAGGCCAATGACAGTCATCTGAATGAAGAGCCAAGGGCAGGCCTTAAGACACAGCGTGATTGGATGGGTTTGGGTTTGGCCACACTGGGGATCCTGAAATTAAACATTCCTAATGAGGTATTCTTGAGTCTGATCAGAGAAGACTCACAAAGAAGGTAGCTCAGTTGGCACTGGACAGGTGGTGGCACCCTTCTGCCACCATTGTCCCTAGGATCTCAGGGTTGTGATTCTGAGTCTCTGGACTCCGCATTAGGAAGGTAGACATTAACATTCCGTTTTTCCTGTCACCTAAAAGTGTCTGGCCTGGCTCTTTATGGCTCCAAATTTTCCCTTCAAAGCAAGGAAGTGACTCGCCAGTTTTCCACTGTCAGGAGCAAGCCTGGTAATTTCCAGGCATCTGTCTCTTTATTCAAAGCCCTGCAGGCAGAGGCACCATGATTCAGCAAGCAGAAGGACGGGGTTGTCAGGGAGAGAGATGGGGCTGTGGAACCCAGAGGCTGAAATCCCAACTTCAAGGCCGGGTGTGTTGGTACACGAGCCTGGCTGGCAGAGTCAGAGGCTTTCACTCTCTGTTCTGCAGAGGGCAGAGCTATGCTGAGCGGCTGAAAACACATTTATATACAATCAGCCCTTTAGCCAGGGCTTCACCACAGCTCAGCTCTAAGAAGAGATAAGCCAGCTGCCCAGGGCTGATGTTTCATTGTGGTGACAGTGTTTTAGTGCAGTGAGTGGTCCAAACAGAGGCAGGGAAGTGGGGAAGGGCTACTACCCAGCCAGGTGCCAGTTCGGGTGGAGCACTGTTCTGTAAGCACAGATTCCCACAGTAGGCAACAGGAGCCAGAGCTGGCCAGGCATCACGGGAGCCAAACTGACCTCATTCTGCCCCTCTGCCTGAGGAGCCTTGAACAAGGTGACTGCTAGGCTACTTCGTTTGGAAGACTGCAGTTTACAGAACTAAGGGAGGACACGTGAAAAGATGCCCAGCGGAGTGCCCGGCCCGTGATGACTGCTTGGTAGATGGAAGGCTGTTAGAATGGAGGACAGCGTGCACGGGACACCAGCCCCACATGCCAGAGCTGGGTTTAATCGGGATAGGTGCCAGTCCTGAAGTCTCCATGCGCCACACTGGGCCACCTAGCCAAGCCCCTAGAAACACCCCCCAAGCTCTCAGCCTTGCCACCTTCCACCCCAGGTCAGAGTGTTGGAAGGATCTGTGCTTGCTCCTCTCCCCTCCACTTGGGCTTCTTTTCTCAACACCATAACCTTAACCTTAGCACTCGACCCTGCAAGTCAACCCACTTAACGATGGGGGCTTTCTGGTGTGCGTAGTGGGACGGGCAGGTACACTGAGTCCACCCACTCTGCTTGTCTCTGGTGTCATGGGAATTGCCTTGGCACACTCTGCCCATCTTTGTCTTGGCTCCTTACCATCTGGCCTCCGTCTCTTTCTCTGCTTGCCTGGCCAGCCCACATAGCCTCTAAAACCAGAGAGTTGGGGAAGCTGGAAATGGAGGTAGGGAAAGCCAGGTAGGGGTCAGGCTGGACACTACAAGTCTAGGGCCCTTCAAAGGCTCTTTAGTCCCAGGCACCATATCTGTTGCCCCATCCTCAGGCACTGTGAGTCAGGGGGCTGGCACAGAAGCCTGGCACACAGCTACTGCAGCGGTTCCAGCCAGAGGACATTGTGAACAAGGGTCAGTGCCCTTGCCACATTATCCAACACCTGACACTTAAAGAGACCTGGATTCACACCAGGCTCATCGCCGCACCCTGAACATCCTAATTTACTCTGATTGTCCTGGTTTCAGAGCTGAAGTCCTGGGTCCAGAAAGATCTCTCAGTCCTTTGCATACCTGGCTAGGTGTTCATCCTGTTACCCTCCCAACAGTGATGAGCCAACTCCATGCTGTCATGACCATGCAGAATAGAGGCCAGGATCCCCACCTGCCATCCGCAAGCTTGCAGTCCTCTGCTGCCTCAGGAATGGTCAGCTCTGGATGCCCCTTATCTGACAATGAGAAATACCATCACTCAAACACAGGGTGCCACATGTTGCTGATTGGTTCCTGCTGGCCTGGGACCCTCAACAGAAAGTGACCACTTGGTCACAAGGAATGGAATCATACATAGAGAAGTATTACGTTAAGGCTGGAAATCAAACTTTGTATGACAAAGATGCGAAAGGTGTGGCCTTTTAAGGATGAGGACACCACTGAAGTTTTCAGGAGGACGTGGTGGCTGAGCAAGGCTTACAAGCTCTGCAGATGATGAAGAGCTGGCAGAATGATGAGGAAGCGGCTAGGTCCCTAGCTTCAGTTTCCTCCATCTGCGAAGTGATGGCAGTAAGCTCTCACAGGGAGCAGGGGACTAAGTAAGCTCACAAGATGGCACCTGACACCGCAGAGGACATGATAACGGGCTATGGATGCAGTGTGTCACGTGAGGAGTGGCTGACCCCGTAAGGTCAAAGAGGGAGGAGCCAGCCCATCTCTGGAGTAGACAAGAAGGCTGACCGCAGAGCAGGAATAAGCTTTTGGGAGGTGAGAGGTTAACGGCTGAGAGCAAAACTGCCCAGTGCGCTGGTGAGCAAGTACGCTTGGTGTGGCCAAAACCATGTAATGACACGTGGATCGTGTCAAGGGCTCTAACGGGTGCAACCACCCCTCAGGCTCAGAAGCTGAGGGCTCTTGATCAGTGGACAGAAGGTGCCTGCAGAACAGTGGAAGCAGGAGAGTTGCTAAAAAGGATTCTCTTTAAAACTGACTCTGGGGGCTGGGCATGTGGGTCAGTTGGCCCAAGTCCCTGGAAACTGGAGGCAAGAGACTCAGAAATCCAAAGTCATCCTTGGCTATGTATCAGATTTGAAGCCAGCCTGGATAGCATGAGACCTTGACTTTTTTAAACAAAATCGTGGGATTGGGGGTGTGGCTCAGTTGGGAGAGTACTTCTCTGTCTTGCTCAGAGCCTGGGACTCCATCCCCAGCAGCACATGAACTTGGTGTGGGGTGAGCACCTGCAGTCCTGGCAGTTGGGAGGCAGAGGCAGGAGAATCAGAATTCAGTTTCTCAGCTACAAAATGAGTTTGAGGCCAACCTGGAATACATAAGGACAGCCCCCCCTCAAAAAAAAACCCATGGGGCTAGAGAAATGGCTTAGCAGTTAAGGGTGCTTGTGTTCCAGTGGAAGATTTAATTCCTAACACTCACATAGCAACTCACAACCACCCAGCTCCAGGGGACTGGGCACCGTCTTCTGGCCTCCACAGGTGCCAGGCACACGTGGGGTATGTGGGTATAGGCAGGCAAAACATTCATACCCATGACATAAATCAATCTTTAAAAATAAACCCAGAATGATAATAATTAGATGGGTGGGAACTGAAATTCTAGCAGCTCTAGTTTCTCCCAAAGGTGCTGGGGACACTGAGGGAGCAGGATCAGGTGAGGCCGGTGGACAGCAGCTAGAACGTGGGTAGGAGACACTGGAGGAAGAATCAAGGAAGTCATGGGTCTGGGAGGTTGGTGGTTGGCAGAGAACCAAAAGGTGGTTGGCTGGAGGACTGGAATGGGGTCCTTCCACTCACTTGGACCTGCCAGGGTCAGCTCAGGATGGCACTGGACTTGAACAGGCATCATGAATGAGAGTGGGCCATTTCCGTAGGCCTCCTTGTTTGACAAGGAGTTTCTGGTCTGTAGAGGGGCTGGATGGAACAGGAAAAGGTCCTTCCCGTTGGTGTTGCTCCTGCAGCCCTGCAGGCAGGAGATGCCATCTTGTCTGTGTAGGATGTCGGGCAGCTGCTCTTCCGGTTGGGCTGCCTCATGTAAAGGAGGCCCATGTCATCTGGTGTGGTGATGTGCATCTGTCATTGTAGAACAGGGGGATGGGGAGTTGGAGGACAGCCTGGGCTAAATAAATAACAAAGGAATGGAAAGGGCGGGGGTGGAGGGGTGAGGAGGATATTGTCCCGGTTTGCACTGGTGTTGACACACTGCATAGCCCAAGGCCTTGAAAGGACCCTTCCTTCTCTTGGATACCACAGGCTGTGCCCACACCTAGAAGGTGGTGTCGCCATGTCCAGTGTTGGCAGGTGCAGGAAGTGATGTGTTAGGCTGTGAGGATGCACAGGACAAGAATATTTCTGCCTTTGTAAGGTGGTCTGCGGGAGACAAGGTGCAGGGGAGCAGTTCCCATAGCTGGAGAGGAGTGGCAGCTTCGTGTACACAAGAAGAGCCCCGGCTCCAGGCCCTACACCATGCTTGCCTCTCTTCCCAAGTTCCAACCTGCTGCGTGGCCCAAGTGCTGAGAGCTTGGATGCAGGGAGAGGAGGTGTGAAAGGTTTTCCTCGGTGCTCAGTGGGTGCTTGGCAGCAGGGGTTTTTCTGGAGGTGCCTCCTGACCACCGCGGCTTCTTAGTGCTGGGTGAGGTCATCTTAGTGTGGAGTACAGGAGGTGGAGCTCAGTCAGAGACTGGAGACCCACAGATGGCATCCCCCGAATACCTTCTGCCTCTGTGGACTTTGGAATGTGTGCTCGGTGTCTGTCAACCCCTGTAGCCTGGAGACCCGAAGATACATCTTTTGTTATTGGCTTGTAAAAACTTCTCCCTTCTCAGATGCGGAGTTGGCCTGAAGTGGATACCTAGTTTTTCTATAGCGGGAGCCTTCGACAGAGGCAGCATGTGATAGCTAGTGGCTAGTCCCTAACCTCTGTGAACCCCATGCTGCACCCTGCTTCCTGTACGGTGTTTTGTTTTATTCTCAAGATTGCTCTTTGTGTTGAAAACTCCTATTCTGCAGATGGGGAAAAAAAAGGCTTTGTGGTGTCTGTGCCCTGTGTGTTTGGAAGTTAGGAGTGTGTGGCTGCAGTCCTGGGTGCTCCTATGTAGTGATGAGGCAAGTAGGCCTGCTTTTCGTCTCTCCCGGCTCCTACACGGCTATCTTAGCCCAGAAATAATAACACAGAAACTGTATTCATTTAAACACTGCCTGGCCCATTA
>LOJH01025935.1:8427-25625 GCA_001685095.1 Ellobius talpinus
TTTTTTTTTTTACCATTTCTAGAAAAGTAGTTAGAATGCTGCAATATGTCACCTTGTCAACTTGTCTTCTCTTACTTGGTCATATGCATTTAACCTCCGTGTCACTTCATGATTTGGTGACTCATTTATTTTTAGCACCAAATAATATACCGTCATCTAGACACACTATAGTGTATTTTTCTGTTCACCCACTAAGGAACACGTTTAGACCATTATGAACAAAGATGTAAAAGCATTCACATGCAGGGTTTTGTGTAGACCTAAGTTTTTCAGCTTATTTGGCTGAGAGAGACTGGAACTGCTAGTTGCTGTGATCACAGTATAGTTTACCTTTGTACAAAACTGTCAGCGTTTCTTAAAGAGTGGCCGGACCATTTTGTAACAAATGTGCTCTGAATGTGCAGCTCCCTAGTGATGGATGCCACAGAATGATTTTGCATGAATGCATTTCAAATGCGTACCCTTCACCCATGTGACCTCTCTGGTGAGGTTTCTATTTAGATCTTTTCTGCCTCCTTTTACTCAGGTTGCTTATTTCAGTTTGACTTAAAGCAAATCACAGGCACCTGTTATTTCTCTAATAGAAAATGTTAACTTGGTATCAAGTTAACTAAAGTTCAAAGTTTACGCTAACTGGGAGACTATTTTCAGTTAGAAGTAAAATAAAGGTCAATTGAGGAAGAGCTTCTGCCATTGATTGCTCCATAAGCAGGCAGTGTGGCATTAGGCAGGACTTCAAAGTTTGTGTTTTAAGGGTCTTTGTTTCTTTCCTTTCTTCCGCTGTGGCCTCTCCTGTGTCTGCTCCATCTGCAGTTGGCTCTTATCACATTGGCATGGCTGCAACATTCTGGGCTGACATCCATGTAGCACCACGGTGGGAAGGAAACAGGCTAATCGTGTGCTTTTGCTCCCAAAGGCCCGCAGCGGAGCTCCTCAATCACCTAATAGAACATGCAGCACCAACTGTGTGCTTGTGCCAGTTCTAACCCAGGTGCTGGGGAAACATAAGTGACCCAGACAGACGGAAGTCCTGACTCTCATGGGGTCTGCATTCTAGCCAGACAAGGAAGACACGAATAAAGGAGAGAGATGAACTAGTGTGGGTACATTAGGAGAAACGAGACGAATACAGCATGTGGCTAAGTGCCCAATGGGGAGGGACCTCTATCTTCACAAGGTGCACGGGACAGACGGCCTTGAGCAAAGGCATGGCGGAGGCGAGGAGGGAGCCATGCAGGCACAGCAAGGACACAAGTCCCTGACACGTTCTCTTTTTATACCACGGTTTTTGCTTCCCTTCCCTTGACATTTGGAATGGATTGCTCCTGCTTTTATGTTGGGTTACTTTAAATTTCATGACCCCATGTTCTGGTCCCCTACCTAATTTCCTTCTTTGTCCCCTGGGAAATTATATTTGTTTCCATCATCTGCCCTCTGGCCATGCTAGTGAGCACGGACACAGATAACTCATCTGCTTGTTAGGGAGGGCTACGTCTTCTGTCAACAGATCCCACATCCCGCACTCCCTCTCATTTTCTTATGATACCGTACGGGTCTTTAAATGAAAATATTTCACTTGTATACTGATTACAAAGTTGTTTCCAAAGGTAGCCCTGGGTTTTATTTTATATAATAGATTGCTTTCTTACATTCCCTGGCTTGCCCATTCTTAACTTGCCCGCTGGCCTTTCTTCTGGTTGACCTGGTAGCCCATTCCCTCTTGCTACCTTTCCATGCTGTGCTTTCCTGAAATCTGATATTTTTCCGTCATAGGAAGATATAGCAGACTTACTCATCCAACTCATATTTATTGTGCTAGAAACACTTCACTTCCTGGCTAGGTCATACAGCCATTGTCAACATTACTCAGTAAATAAAGATGGCCTTTAGTGGTCCGACTCTGAGAGATTCTGCCCTTCAATATATTTGCTGTATTTGCTTTTCTGTGAGTGGCTCATACTTGCTTTGTTGCCATTTTTTTCCTGTGATGTCACTGTCTTGCTCATTTCAGGCTCGTGTTATCATGGCCAGCGTATGGTGATATCAAATCTGTCCTTTGGTTCTTGTGCCCTTAATGGGCTTCATTGAGTAGAATGCAATAGCAAGTTTGTCTGTTGGGGCCATTTTTGTTTGGGGTATGGTTGCTCTCTTGTTTGAGTATGGCTCACAGTGAAGTCTTGATGATTGTGGAGCTGTGTGATGGTGTTCAGCGAGGCTCAGGTCACCTATTCTTCTTTACACCTTTTGTGTCCCTTGACTGGCACCAGATTTGCCCAGTTTCCTATGAGACAGTAACTGGAAAGACACATAAATACATAGTTTCTAAAAGCCTACATTCAGTTTGGAGTTAAAAAGGATACATGATAAATCTTTCTTTTTACTTTTCATACATAATTTTCTATTTTTATGTGTATAGTCAAACTGAGTGCCTCAAATTCTTACTTTTAAGGCCAGATTTGCTTTTTTTGTTTTGGCTTAAAGGAGATGAATAGAACATCTTGTGGTGAAGCAGGTTACCAAGACTGAAAATCTTGTAATACCCAATGTGATAGATAAGGAAAAGCATCACTAATCTCCCACTTTGAGTCAGGGTGCCTAAGAATTGTTTTTGAACCCTGAAGAAAAGAATAGTTACAATCACTATGGTCACTGAGTGTGCAGCTGTCTCTGGAAAGGTCATGTAAGGCAGAAACAGAACAGAACAACCCAAGTGTTCTCCTTCCTTCCAAGTTGTACATAGCCAGGCTGAAAGAATAGGCCCTCGATAGTGGTCGTAATGAGGAGGGGAAGGCTCTCGGAGCTTATGGAGAGTTAAAAGTAGAATGACTCTTAGGCATAGCCAGTGAACCACTATCTTCTGCAGCCCTGCCATGCCTAAAGGCAAATGTGTAGCCATCAGAACGGACTTTGTGTGAATGTTTTTAAAAAACATTTATCAATAGATTGATAGAATGCATAGAATAGAATGAATGGATTCCAAGATTGCTTTATGTATAGTTTTAATATCATTTTTACAGACAATGAATATTCTCACTCTTTATGATTTATCTAAGAATATGGCAAGAAATAAAGATAGCTGCTTGGTAACTGCACAACACATGCTGTCTCCTTTTCGAGAATGCATATGGTACCTCATGTATATCACGATCACACATACTTGTATAAAACGTTAAGTATTCTCCCTCCCTTTCCCCCCTTCCCACCTTTCCTCTTCCTCCCCCTTTTCTTCCCTTCTTTCCTCCTCCTTTCTCCATAAGCATTTGTAAGAGTTGTTTCAAAGTAACCCGATTTTCCCAGGACCTTTCCATAGCTAAAACATGAAGACTTCCATTATCTGTGGTCCATGCACTACATGGGGAAAGGTTTGAAAGGATTTTTGGTTTATTTCTCAGATTGTGGCTCTGGATCAATGCAGGGTCCATCTGATGAGAGCAGAAATCATGGGCTAACTTGTTCCCCCACTGGGTCCCCAATCACCTGGACACCCTGGGGGCACTCCAGATGTTTCAGAGCCATCTGTGACTGGTTGACTGAATGAACCATTTTTAGTAATGTCAATTTAATAATTGAGGTTTAGGCAAATACATTTTAATTGGGAGTTTGCTCACTTTTCATGTTTTCTAAATGATCCAGTCAGTTTTTGTATAGAAGCGATTAGGATGTGCACCCATGCCACATTTTATTTCCTTTCTGCCAGTCACAGGCCTCCCATCTCATTCCAGTTAAAGCCCAAACAAACAGGCCACCTGCTGTTGCCAGAAGCAGAAGCAGAAGCAATGCAGAGGCCCCTGTGCACTAAATCTATCTCCGCTTATTGTTCTGTTTTGAGTCAGGGTCTCACTATTAGCCTACACTGGCCTGGAACTCTCAGTCTTCCAATCTCAGCCTTCTGAGTATAGATGTGTGTACTCTGCATCCTTCCCCCTCCTCTTTCCCTCCCCTCCTCATCTTCCTGAGTTAAAAACTTTTGTAAAATAGCTCTTGGGGGCCTGGAGATAGCAGTAAATAAAGTGTTTGTGAAACAAACACTGGCTAAATCCCCAGAACCCAAGTCAGATGATCCCAGCTCTGGGGAGGCAGAGACAGTAGAAGTCAAGGCTTAAAGGCCAGCCAGGTCCATTTAACTGCTGAGCTCTGTACCAGTGAGAGACCCAGGCTCAAAGGAGGTAAATGATGATCCTGAGGGATAAACATAAGCAGGCATGTGGGACAGCTCCACCCATGAAAAATACACTTGAGTGTATTAGTAATTTTAATTTTCTAATAGACATATTAATGTACAAATTTAAACTAGGTAAAACTAAATTTCAGTATTTATCATATAACCTATTACATACAAAACTTTGTTTCAATGTATGCTCAGTATGAAAGCATTGAGCTGTTTTGTAGTCTTGTTTGTACTAGTGAATCAAAACTTAGTTAACATTTAGAGTACCTATAAAGTTTGAGTAGCCACATTTCAAGCAACTAGAGAGTCCGGTGTCAGGCAGAGTTGCTATTGCCCAATCCTCCTCCTGCTGAAATTGTAGGAACATATAAAAATTCTCAAGTGTTCCTCTTTGCTGAATATAAATAACAGTCATGTGAGCTTCATGGTGTAATGCAAAATGGCTGTGTCACCCGATCCAGTTTCTGTGGACAGAGGAGAGAAATGATGTTTGTGATTTGTGACACCTGAGAAAAAACTCCAAGTCCCACTGAGCCCTTACTCAGTGCCACTGTAGGCTAGGAGAAGCCCTGGCTTTCAAAGCAGGCCATGGTGTGGCCTGATCTAGGAGCTGGGAGCTGGGAGCTGGGAGCTGGGAGGAAGATATTTGTACTGGACAGTTTTATGACAACCGGACCCAAGCTAGAGTCATCAGAGAGGAGGGAAAGTCAGTGGAGAAAATGCCTCCATAAGATCAGTCTGCTGGTAGGCCTGTGTTGGTGGCCCACTGTCGGGGACGCCACTCCTAGGCTGGTGATCCTGGCTTCTATAAGAAAGCAGGCTGTGTAAGCCATAAGGAGCAAGCCAGTAAGCAGCACTCTTCCATGGCATCTGCACAAGCTTTTAGCTCCAAGTTCTTGCCCACATTGAGTTCCTGTCCTGATTTCTTTCAATGATGAACAGTGACGTGGAAGCCTTTGACAAATAAACCCCTTCTTCTCAGAGTTGCTTTTGGTCCCCGTGTTTCATGACAGCAATAGAAGTTCTAACTACGACAGTATTCGTATTCATTTGCTTTCCTGGCTCCCGCTGCACACTTTATAATTATCGCACTTATCATAGTCAGAAAGACGTAACTCTCTGACTGTTACCACACGGGCTATGTAATTCATTCCCTTGACAGCTGCTTTTCACCGGGAGCTGTTCTAGCCATAGCGTTGCAGCAGAGGCAGAAATTTTGTCTTTGAACTCATGTTCTAATAGACGGGGAGGAATGACCCACAAAGCAAAGAGAAGGGAAGAAGTGCACAGAGAGAAACAGGACAGGGAGTGTGAGGGGTCAGAGCTAGGTGGCATAGCTCCTACGGTGACGTCTGTATACACTGTTGGTATCCAGGTTCACTGGGCTGAGAGGTGAGGGTTTCGGGTGAGAAATGATGAGGGCTGAGTTTGGGGACTAGTACTAGAAGGGAAAGAAGCCCACAATTTGGAGACAGGTTAGAGGTGCGAGAGCCAGAGAGAGTGTGAAGAAAAGACCTAGGAGAGGAGACTGGTCAGGAAGTCCTCAAAGCCACTCTGTGATTTTTGCTTGTCACTCAGGCAGTGGGCGAGATAACTGATGTTCTCGCCCAGGGTCTGTGAATGGAGTCGAGGTGGAAAATCACATCCTTGATTTTCACAAAGCTGTACTTGAAACCCAGCATCTCCTTCCATTGTGAAAAGAGGTGACAATCCACAGTGGTGTCTCCTGCCCCAGGGGCTTCCTCCTCGTTTTCCTTCAATGTTGCAGTTTCAGATATCTGCAGTTGTCACTCATTACTTATGCGCACCAGTGCAAAAAATTAGAGTAATCAATAGACCGCTGCTTAATCACACTGATTTAAGTTCACCTGTTGTCATTCTCTGTGTCTTGTTTTATACACTCAGAAACAGTATTCTGAGAAGAGCCTCGGGCATAAGAGGGCATAAGAGGGCATGAATTCTGCAGTTACTGGGATTAGTGTTGTGGAGTCATGCACTAGGACTCAGGATTTTAGAGGCATCACCCTGGCATCTCCATTGAGGATGGATTAGGGGAGCTAGGGGGAACACACCGAGACATGGGGTGCTGCTGTTGTAGCATCCCAGCAGTGGAGTAGGGATAGCCAGCTGGGGTGAGCGATGGAAAGGGTTGGAGTCAGGTGTATTTTAAAGGGCCAGCCCATCTGGCGTGTGGCTGAGATGGGGTATGCAAGAACACCAAGAGGAAGCTTGTGATTTGGGCCTCAGCTGCTGGAATGCAGAGCTGCTGCCCACTCACATGGAAAGGGGCCACTGATGCCGAGTTTGCTCACGTTGAGGCAGTAGCATCCTTCAGATTAAGCGTATCCAAATTTTGTACAATATTTCACATCAGTTTCTATTAATTTTCACTTCAGGAACCTGACACTGTTTTGGCAGAAACTTGGTGACTTGACATTGTTCTCTACTGAGATTTTACTTTATCAAATGAAAGTTATTTTTCTCATAGTGACTTCAGCCTTAAGTGCTAGTTCATCTGCTACTTATGTAACCATGTCATTTTGGGCTGACTATTAGTTACCATTGCCATTCCCTTCTTTTCCTTTTTAACTTTCTTTGCTATTTCATACATATATACACATAGACTATTATGCATACAATCATAGCTTTTTGAGATGCAATTAATATAGCACAATGCTCTCGCTTAATTGAATAATTTGGTGCTTCTTAGTAGATATCCAATGCTGTGCACCCATCGCCTCTGTCTATTTTCATTTTTTTGTCACCTCTAAGCCTACCCACGCCCATTGAATAGTCAACTGGTTACCTTGTCCTTTCTACCTCTATAGACTTGCCTATTCTGGGCCTTTCATAGAAATGAAACAGCACAATGTGTAGTGTTTTACCCATGGCCTTTGTCGCATGTGACAGACCTTATCACTTCATTCCCTTCCGTGGCTGAATAATCCCACTGTGTACATATGCCATGGTCTAAGCATGTATCAGTTGATAGGCACTTAGGTTTTCCTTTGGGGTGTTGTGACTAAGGTGTTATGGACATTTTGTAAGGCATTGTTTTCATTTCTTCTATTTCCCTAATACATTTGGCCTTTTTTTAACATTTACACCTTTAATCTATCAGAACTAGATTTTTGGGCAAACTGTCCATATCAGAGCCAAGTTCTCATCTTCATCTTAAAGATTGCTTATAATTATGATTGAGGTGATAGTAATTGATCAGGTTTTAACCAGATCATTGTACACATATATATCCTTGCAAATAAATGATTTTGTTTATAATATGTAACCATGCATTACAATTTAAGCACAGATATTTGTTGTATGAGGCTGCTTGTTTGTTTCTGGCTGTCCAGCCCCGAAATAGCCACACAGAAACTGCATTAATTAAATCACTGCTTGGCCTATTAGCTCTAACTTCTTATTGACTAGCTTTTACATCTTAATTTAGCCCATTTCCATTATTTTATATTTTACCACGAGGCTCGTGGCCTACTACTGGTAAGGTTCCCACATGTCCATCTCCAGTGGCGGCTCCATGGCTTCCCCCTGACTCCGCCTCCTTTCTTCCAGCATTCAATTTAGTTTTCCCTGCCTAGCTCTACTCTTACCTACCACAGGCCTAAGACAGTTTTATTATTATTATTATTAACCAATGGTATTCACAGCATACAGAGGGAATTCCCACATCAGATGTTCACCACAAATAAGAGTTAATTAAGTTAGAATTATTTATTATTAAGAAGAGTGACATTGATATGTTTAGTAATAAAACTGGGTAGAGAGATCAAGATATAAGGTTATTTAAATGACACACAGACCCATTACAAAATAAAAATATGGAACTTGTCTGGATGTGGGGAGCAAAATTTTCTTTCTGTGGGATGACTGTTCCAATCCTTGGCACACTCTACCCCAAGATAAACTAAAATTATTTTATTTTATTAAAATAAAAACAGCATGGGTAAGGTCACCAACCATATGTAGCCTGACTCCACTTACCAAGAGAGGGAGCCGTGACCAGAGAGACTCCACAGGTCATGCACCCGATCCGCAACTTTCTCCATGTCTATGCCCCATCCCCGGCTTCAGGTAGACGATGGCTTTAGCCACATCTTTGCCGCACCCTCCACATGGTTCTCCATCCGATGCCCAAGGTAGATCTCAGTTGTCACTATTTACAAAGAGTGGCATCAGTGAGGATGGGGTGGTGAAGTAGGGAACAGGTGGGAGGAGACTCGTCAGTGAACAGACAGAAGGAAGTGAGAATCAAGTGTAAGCCATGGCTCCTAACCCCTAGACATGCTCTTTTGTCTCACTAAACTTTGCTTGAAGACACAAAATTACAGATGAACATGTTGAGAGTCCTAAGATGTTGACCTCAGAGAATTAAGCTCCAAGGATGAGACCCTTTACTACGGGCAACTTTGGCCGGCTCTGTAGGGAGCATTCATAGAAAACCAACCCCAGGCACTGTAATTTCTCCAGCATAAAACATTTCTTTTGTTTTTAATTTGGGAGAGATTGTAAGAGCCAGAGGACCAGAAAGTCTGCAATGAAATAAATAAATAAAACCTGAACAATGAAGATGCTGATAGTCAGGCTATTGTGGAAGGGGGAAATGTCAAAGGCTCCTCCCCCCAGATAGAGAGTTACAGGCAACTCATTAATGACTGCTGAGAAGAGATAATTAGCCTCTCCCAAGGATGAGCCCCTAATTGGTTATCCAATTCCAAGTGGTCATCCCTAAAATCATACATATACACACAATACTAAATGGACTCAACAGGCCATATTTATGTATCTATGTATTTGTATGTATGCATAAAAGCAACAAAAAAGTGGCAGTGAATTTGAGAGTGAGCAACTGTGTTTGGAGGTACATAGAATGGGTGGGAGGGAGGAAAGGAAAGGGGAAAATTATGTAATAATTTTAAATTTGTTTTTTTAAATTTGGGAGAGGCATTTTAGCTCTCTGTATGCAACGTGAAATAAAGTATGCTGAACATTTTAAATTATATGTGCTAAATTATATGTATCTGCCAGGTGGTGGTGGTACACGCCTTCAATCCCAGCACTCAGGAGGCAGAGTCAGGCAGATCTCCGTGAGTTTGAGGCCAGCCTAGTCTACAGGAGCTAGTTCATGGACAGGCTCCAAAGCTACAGAGAAGCCCTGTCTCAAAAAACCGAAAAAAATTATATGTATTTAAATCATATATACTTAAAATGTAATTTCGTGTTGTCATTGGTTTGTAATATCAATGATTTTTTATTTTATTCTTTGTACTTTTTGCTTACTTTTAGGTATTCTTGAATGAGGAGAGTTATTTTTATATACTTTTATCTATGTAACCTCAATGTTACATAGATATACATTATCAGATATTGTTTTATGTAAGTGTGATATTATTTTAGTACTATAACCAAGAAACCTATCTCTGTTCTTGTCCAGGTCCATTAAGATAAGATTAGCCAGTTTTGTGGATACTGCCGGTGTTGAAAATCTTGTCAGCACCCTGGTGCTGAGTAGACAGATACTGGATGATTTCACCCAGTACATTGAGGCTTGCAGAGATCCCGTAAGTACTGCTGGTGGCTGCCGTAGCCTCATTTTCCCGGGCCTTAGGGACCATTACGACCCATGAAGGTTTGGGTCTGAAGCTTCCTTGAGCATCACTTAGAGAATCCTGTTGGGGGTGAGGAGCATCAGAGGTGGGGTGAGGGGTTGACATATCTGCCTGTCATCATGGAATGACAACTTAGGAATCCACGGTATCTGATGTCCATCCCAGGAGAAGTGGGCACCAGACTTAGGGTAATGGAGCTCTGTTTTAGTTGCATTAGATGGTGAACCTAGCCAGGACCTTTTTTGAGCTTGCTTGAGGTTTCAAAGGCTAGATATAAGGATGATCCTCTGCGGTCAATCTTTGACCTTCTCTAGCATACTAACCTGTATGTGAGCCGTGGAAAACAACACATGTTGTTTTCATCTACATGTTAACCCTGAGTGAGGCTGGTGTCCGTCTACATGTTAACCCTGAGGCTGGTGTCAGTTTACATGTTAACCCTGAGTGAGGCTGGCATCAGTCTACATGCTAACCCTGAGGCTAGTATCAGGCTACATGTTAACCCTGAGTGAGGCTGGTGTCAGTTTACATGTTAACCCCGAGGCCGGTGTCAGTCTACATGCTAACTCTGAAGCCGGTGTCAATCTACTTGTTAACTCTGAGGCTGGTGTCAGTCTACATGTTAACCCTGAGTGAGGCTGGCATCAGTCTACATGTTAACCCTGAGGCTGGTGTCAGTCTACATGGTAAACCTGAGGCTGGTGCCAGTCTACATGTTAACTCTGAGACCTTAGTGATTGCCAGTTGACTTCACTAGACATGCAGTTAGCCAAGAGGTTGGAGATGCATGCTGAAACTTATCTAAGATGCTTGATTTTGAAATAATTTTTATCAAACTGACCAAGAAACATTTTAGTGGGTTTTACAATTGAAATACCCTATGTACATAGGGCCTGTTTCTGGACAGAGACTGTCCCCACTTGTCGCTGGTCCCCTCAAAACTCCATTCAGAAACTTTTTCTCAGGTTAATACCTCTGCTTCTAAAATCAGAAATTAGTTAAACCTGCTTCTGAGATTTATGGAAAGAAAATCATACAGCAATATGCTTGTGAGATTTGTTTGTATTATGACAAAATTATTTCATCACATGACTGTATCATCACTCTACTTCTTCATTTTGCTGCTATGGTCATTTGGAAAAATAGGAAATACTGACTTTTTAAAGTAAGGTTTAAAAACAAAACTTTTAAAGTTAATATTTACATCACCATTTATCAAACACCTAAATTTGATGGCACCATAAACATACACTGTTATAAGGGTATGAAATGAAAATAAAACTCCCCTCCATTGCACTCACTGCTTTGGGTTTTCCTGGTCTCTTATCTTCATTTGTAGCCTCTTCCCCCTCTGGGCCCTCTGAGCAGTGTGATCTCAAGCCTTACTTCTCCAGGTGTGGTCTAATGAATTGGGAGGGAGAGTTCTCTACGACAGAAATGTTAGTGAGGGGGCTGGAGAGATGGATCGGCAGTTAAGAGCACTTGTTGCACTTCCAGAGGACCAGGTTCAGTTCCCAGAATCTACGTGGTGGCTCACAACCATCTGTAACTCCAGTTCCAGAAGACCCAACACCATCCTCTGACCTCCAAGGCATCAGGCATGCGTGTGGTACATAAACATAAAGGTAGTCAAAACATGCACACAAAGAAAATGAATTACACAAACCCAGGAATATTAAAACTTTTGAATGAGACTGAAGTGACTTTTTTCTTAATAATGAGAAAGAACATACCTTTTGACAGGTCAGTCAGTGCCTTTTACTTAACACTGAAGGTACAGAGCCATGGCAAGTGAAGCAGCTGGGGCTTTGGCAGGAACCAAGGCAGAAGCAGCAAGCACCCTGATGGCCATGGTGACATTCATCTCCACAAACTCTTGCTGAAAGTAAAGAAAAGAGGAAAGAGAAAAGAAAAGAAAAAGAAAAAGAAAGCCACAATAGGCTATCTTGTATCTGTACCTCTAGCAGAATGGCTAAGACAGAACCTAGAGGCTACTAGATGACAGGATGTGGGGAAACTGAATTATTCATGTTGCTAATAAAAGAGTTGCAGATACACTGGGAGACACATTAGCTGTCTCTTAAACAAAACAAAACAAAAAAACAACTAAAAGTGCACCTACCCTATGGCTGGTAAGTTGTGCTCTTGAACATTTAGCCCCGAGAGAGGATGGTGTGCACAGAAGTATTCATAGCAGCTGAAATCATGCCAGGTAGTTTTCAACAGATAGATATAGACATAAGCTATGGCAGATCCGTGCTCAACAATGAAAGGAATGGACTGTTGCTATCAATTTGTATGAATCTCCATGTTGTTACATTGAAAGAAATAAAGATCTAGCCCCCAAGAGTTTGCAATTATATGCACAGATTCATATTTAAGTGTACATTCATATATATATACATATGTAATATTTAGGCAGAAGTTCATACTTATACATTTGTATGTTTTAAAATGAGAAAATTTACAATTGAAGACCAGATTATTTGTTGTTAGAGGGCAGGGGTGAGGCTAGGGAGATTTCTTTTTGTGCTACTGGAATTGTTTGATGTCATCATGGAGACTGAGGCACTAACCTGTATAAAGTAACAGGATCACACAGATATGCTTGATTCAGGATTAGTTTCCCGTGGACTCACTATGCTCTGACTTTAGAGAATGTTATCATGGGATACTGAACAGCGTGTAAAAGGATTTTTATATTATTTCTTACAACTGCTTGTGGGTCTACAGTTATCTCTTCATTTAGATTAGAAGGGGAAGCTAGAAGCAGTTTAAGGAAGAGCCTTGATGAATCAGTAACATTTTTAACTCTGTCAAATCGCCACACTTGAGATTGGATTTTAGCATTCTGTGACATGTGTCTGGTGCATCCTGAAGCGTGCTGGGTGTTTGAGGCGAAAAATGCCTTGACCGATGTGCTTGGACCATCTGCCATTTTTATAAAATTCCATTTTCACTTGAAAAAAGAAAAACTGCTCTTTTTTGAACTTGGGTATTTAACTAGCCTTTCTTTAAAATTAATAACACGAGCCTGTCGACCTGATAAAATGAGAATCACCTGCCCCCTGTGATAAGATCTAGTCAGGAAAGAAAATAGAAAAATGAGAAAATCAGTATCGGCCATCATGAGCTTGATAGTTGTGTAATGCCTAGGGCAATATTTCTGATGACACCGGTGATGAAAACTGTGACGTCATGAGACTGGGAAATCTGGGTAGCTTGATGAGTCAGTATTTTCTAATTAACATTGTGCGGTGTTATCAAAGCATACGTGAGTAACCGTGTAAGAGTCAGTTGAAACAAACACTTGGGTTTTAGAGCTGTAGTGCATCCAGTGTTCATCAGAAGGGTTGTCAGATGATGCGTTGCAGCTAGCTCCAGGCACTACCAGCTGTGCAGTCTCAGAGGATAGCCACGGTTCCCTGAAAAGATGCCTGCATACTTGTCTTTTCTGACTATATGCTGTGAAGACAGATGAGATTTTTCATATATTTGCATCAGACAGCACATTGCAGCAGGTTGACTATAAAAGCAGATGTGCAGATTCTGCTGTCCACTAAGCCAGATCAAAGAGATTTGCAAAAACAGGAAACAATGTCACTCAAAATATTTGTGCTTAAGAAAATATAAGGTTTATTTTGCTGAAAAAATATGATTCATGTTTATAAATTGTTTTATGTAAAATATATATTTTATGTAAAAATAAAATAAAATCATTATTGCTTTTAGATAAAACAGCTAGTTTAAAATTTCATTTTACTAGTGAATTTTAAAAGCAAATTCATGTCTTTTCAGTTTTAATTTTCAATAGGAATTTCTTTGGAGTTCTCACTGAGTTGATGTCCTGAGGGCATAAAAGTTGGGAAGTGCTGGGGTAGAAGCGGTACTGTGTAAAAGGGACTGAGGTTTGAATCGTGTACTCATGCCTCATGAGCTCACTTACCCAGTTTCCTATGCCTTGTTGTCTTGTAAATAAAATAGATGGAATAATAATTCTCACATCAGAGCATGGGGCTGAAGATGAAGCGAGCCGTGAGTGTAGCACCTGAGATTGTAAATGTTGCTGAGTGTTGGTTCTGTTACCGTGGTGACTGCAGCTGAGACTGGTGACTGCATCCCAGTCATGGATGCCCCAGCGGCTGATTTCAGAGACCTTGGTGGTGATGCTCTCCACGGTCTTAACAAAATGCACCTTTCCTTTGCAGGATGGAACAGCTCTGCAGGTGTTTGTAGCTGAAGTTGCAAATCAGATAGTTGGCATTGCCGTGGTCAGAAAAGAAATGGTAAGTTAGGAAGCCGCCATTCATTGTGATTGTGACTTGCTTGATTGTGACTTTCTATATCCATGTATCAGCCAGCACATAGTGCCTCTTTGAAAGTTTTTACTTTTACTTAACATGAATGAATCCTGTCCCTAAAGTGTCTGGCCACGAACCTGTCTCCCACTTGGCAGCCTTTCGAGACTCTCTCTCTTTTTTTTTTAAGTTAAAAATGTTTGAATTTGTCAGATGGAATTTTGTGCACCTTTAATCCTAGCACAGAGACTGGAGGATTTCTGTGATTTTGAGGCCAGCCTGGTCTACAGAGGGAGTTCAAGGACAGCCAGATCTACATAGTGATAGCCTGTCCTGAAAAAATGAACAAAGAAAACAGAACACACACACACGTTTGGAATATTGCAGACATGAAAAGATTCTCATTCCTAAAATTCTAATAAACTCCCACGTAGCACAAATTCTAATTGTTTTTAACAATAAAAACTCAGAGTCAGCTATTAGGGGTGAAAGCTGAGGGATCAGAGAAGCAGAGCAGTCACTAGAGTTCTTACCTCTACCAGTGCTCAGACCAAAGGGCTGATCCTGTCCTCAGACTGCACTGCTCCTCAGACTGCATTGAGTACCTTTCTCCTCCTGCCTTAAATTCCTGTCTCTGCCCAACCATATCACTCCTGTCTCCACCTCCCTAGTGCTGGGATTAAAGGCATGTGATCCCTACTGCTGGTATCACCTTTGTGTGAGCTCTGTTTCTCTTTTAGACTGGATCAATTTCATGTAGCCCAGGGTGGCCTTGAACTCACAGAGATCCATTTGCCTCTGTCTCACGTACTGGGATTAAAGGTATGACCACCACTGCCTGACCTCTGTGGTTAACTAGTGTGACAAGCTTTATTTGTTAGATCATAAAATATCACCACACTCCCACCATTGAAATAATAAAACAACGACAACAACAACAGCAGCAACAACAACAGCAACAACCTATCCCACTGCTGTCACCAAAGGATGACTCCTATAGTTGGTCACTCATCTTTGTTAGCATCCTTCTTTTGTATTCAGTTACGTGTGTGTGTATGTGTGTGTGTGTGTCTGTTGCCAGTGGGTATGCCATTTTATATTTTTTCTAATGCAGTTATTCCAACACATCTATTACTTAGTAGTTCTTTCTTCTGTTGCTGATTTAAAATACTGTTTTCACATTTATTAATTTTCTATATGCCTGTGTCCATTGTTACATTCTATCCCATGCTATGCATTTATTTTTGATACCCATTATATTATCATGTCTTTAAAAAAACTTTTTTAAAAAAATTTTCATGTTTATAGGTATTTTGCTGGCATGTATGTCTGTTTACCATGTGCATGCCTGGTGCCCTCTGAGGCCAGAAGACGGTGTCAGATCCCTTGGGAGTGGAGTCACAGTAAACCACCATGTCGGTGCTGGGGGTCTTCTGGAAGAGCAGCCAGTGCTCTTAACCATTGAGCCATCTCTCCAGCCCTTACTTCATGTTGGATATTTAGTAACAGATGCTGCTTTCATTGGTCTTCTTTGGGTTTGTTTGTTTTTATTGAGATATGCTCTCAAATAGCTCATGTAGCCCAGGCTAGCCTTGCATTTACTATCTTGTCTTGAAATTGAATGTGATCTTGAACTCTTGATTTTCCTGCCTCCAACTCTCAAGTGCAGGCATTACAGGTCTCTCACCACAGTCGGCTCTCATTTGCCTTCTTTATCTAGATTTTCTTAGACATGTCTCCCTCTGGGTCAACTTTCTAATACCAACCATGAATTGGCTATGCCTGTGTGAATTATAAAAACAGTTTGTTTTCCTCCTAGCAGTCCAGCTTTCTGTATTGTTCAGTTCCAGGTTCTTTGGTAATTTTTTTCATATATGTTTTTGGGTCAGTGATACAGTTTGGAGACAATATAAGTTTGCCCTCTGAGGATACACACCTGTAAGCTTTTCCCAGTATGACAGTGTCAAGTGGTGGGGACTTTAAGAGGTTATTGGGAAGTTGAATGGTCATTGGGGGTACTGCCTGTGAAAGAGATTAAGTAGTTCATGGGCATCCGGTTAGTTAATAAAAGTGAATTGTTATAGAAAGAGTGAGACAGCCCCTTCTCTCCTCTTTCATTTTTCTGTCCTATCTGTACATGCCATCACCACTCTGCCTGGAGGCCTTCAGCAGAACCCAGACCAACATGGTGCATTTTCAATCTCCAAAACACCAGACTAGATAAACCTTTTCTCTCCCTCCCTCTCCCTCCCTCCTTCCCTCCCTCCTTCCTTCCCTCCCTCCCTCTCTCTCTCTCACCCAGCCTTGAATAGTTTGTTGTTGTTTTTTAATAGTAATGAGAACAAACTAATGCGGTCAGACATTTACCCGACCAGCTGCCTTCCTCCACCTCCCTCTGTCCTGTGAGCCTGGCTGAACTGACAGCTATGCAGGCCCTTGCCTTTGGGCCTTCTGTTGGCTTTCGCCCAGGGGAAGCCTTGATAGGAGGAGGGAGGACAGGGAAACTGAGGTGTCTATATCTGGATGAGCTCACACCGAACCCACTGGCCTTTTAACTGTGGTCTTTTCTCCAGGGTGCTCTCTCTGAGGATTGCTGGGACCAGTCTTCCACCTAGTCCATCCACTGAGGCCACTAATGGCTTTCAGTTGCTATCTCACAGTCCCTGCTGATTTCCTTACACCCTCCTCATCTCTGTAAATATACTCCCTTTCTTGAGCCTACCTCCAATTATCCTAATTTGAACATACCATCTGTCTCCTGCTATGACCCTTCCCCCATATACTCTAAGACATTTATGATTTTTTCTACATATTTTATAATTTTTTCTCAGTACTATACATAGATACCTCTTCTGTACTTTCTAGATGTTTGTTTTAGAATATAGGAAGACCACGAAGTTTTGTATATTAATCTTGTACTCAATTACTCTTTCTTTTTCACTCTGAGAGCTTAAAAATTGCTCCTCCCCACAATCTCCCCCACTCCCCTCCCTGCCCCCACTGGCATAGCATCACTTTCAGGATGCTCCATTGCTAAGAGCAGTCAGGGTCATGGTCAGAGCCAAAGGACAGAGGCATGTACTCCTCCTATCAGTGTGTGTGTGTGTG